>CAVNYN010287865.1:0-37788 GCA_963692815.1 Nyctanthes arbor-tristis | reverse complement strand
AAAGAAGTTTTCAAAACTTCTTTGTATTTAGAGTAATATAGATAGATAGATTAGTTCAAATAGATCTCAAACCTCTATTTTTTTGACATTGTCATCATTATCATCCCATAATAGCATTTAGGAATTCTCAGAGTGTCCGTCCAAGTAAGTGCATGTATACGCGCTATGTGACAGAGAGTGACAAAATTTTCATGTCATCCCAAGCATTTGTTCAAGTAATTTATGTTTCAAAAAATCCATTTAAACCGCGCTTGACTTGCCTTATCGTATAACCACACTGTATGTGAAGTCTGATTGGGGAATTGCTGCGCATGCAACATACATGTCAGGGATTACCATCGAACGAGGCTAAAAGAGTCCCAACAAACATTATCTTCTTCCCCTCCATTCTCCACAGCAAATCCAGCCAATCAAATCTGCACTATGCTTAGAGTACTGCTATCTTTGCTTTTCCTTTTGGAGTACACTTGCTTCATATATGCAAGTTGAGAGGACTTTGGAACGAATTCCATACAACTTTGTCTTTCACTTTGATTTATAAAGAAGTATCAAAAACTTTGATAGCTGTTTAAGCTTTTGACAAAATGATGAGTTGTGCTATAGTCTATATGTACACAATTTTTTAAAACAATTTCTAACATAATCACACTTATTAGCCTCTCTTGTTTCCCACTTATCACATCACAAATTCAATTATATCACAAATTGGGACATTTTACTGTAACCAATATATCTAGCATTAATTTTGTTGACAAACTTTAAATACTTCATTGCAATTTTTCCTTCCAAGTAGCATTCTATTTCCCAAAAAAAAAAAAAAAATAGTAATTGACAATGTGTCATTAAAGTTTGTATGACTTGTGCCAACAAAATATATTTATATGATTAATTTGACTAGATTCTCGTTTTTCTAAGGTCACCTTGCATTTACTTTTTACCACTACCCACCCCACCCTAGTAATGCTCACATAAAGAGAGACTGCACAAGAGAGGCTACAGAGATTTCTAGTCACATATTCTCTCTCTCAACTTTTTTGCATTTTCACATAGAGAGAGAAAGAGAGAGATGAATATGTGGGTTCAGCACTGTATATTAATTTGTGCACTGCTGCTAATACTGCTTCTTCTTCCAAGAAACAACCAATCAGATCGGAAGAGCGTCGTGTAGTTTGATGGGAGTTGGGTACCTGACTCCACGAAACCTCTCTATACCTCAAAAACTTGCCCATTCATTGAGAGAGAATTTAACTGTCAAAACAATGGCCGCCCTGATACCTCCTACCTCAAATACAAATGGCAGCCCCATTCCTGCGACTTGCCAAGGTTGGTACCATTACTTTTTATGTCGATATATATGTTCATCGAGACGTCTGTAAATATTTTGTTAAGTACATATCATAGCATTTTCAAGAAACAATAAATAACATGTCACCATAACATGTTACATTTCTTCTTTTATGATTCATAAATTTTGTGGGATTTATAAGTACCATCTACCGATCTTTTGGGTTTATTCATTTTATTTATTTCATTATCATGATAGTAATTTTTTTAATGCAGTTATTGGTAATTTTTTGGTAGAATCTGGTATGATTTTGTTAAACCTGACATTTAGATTCTTGCTGTCTTGTGATGGTAAAAAAGTAAAATTTTTATGGGCCAAAGTGGTCATGGGATGTCTTGTGAAAGCACAGATCCCAGAACATGTTCGGGCAATAGGAAAAGTCACAATTGATAAAAGAATAAAAAGTCCTGATTGTTAACTTCTGAGTATTTGACATTTATAATTGGCTTCTCTTTTTGTTTTTGTCATCTATGTAATATATCACGGTCACTGATTGTTATATATTTATTATTATACGCATTATATTTAGTGGTTATTGAATATTGAATAATTAGTATTGCTATTATGTGTTTAATCTTTTCATATGTATGTAATTAAAAATAATTTTGTCTACCACCAAATAGTGTTATAGCAAGAGCCTAGGGGATTTTTTGTGAATGTCTAATAATGTTATAATAATCAATGTTACATAAATGCTACCTAGTGCTAAATAGCATTAATTAATCATTTAATTTAATGACATAATTTCTCCATTGAAAAAAAAAAATAGGCTCATTACCATTTTTCCTTTTTTTAATTTGTCCTAATTAAATTATAGTCCATTTAATTTTTACTTTTCATTTTTTTTAAGAGTATAGTCCATTTAATTAGGTGAGGATTATTTGTTTTCTTCTCTTAATATAGGGATATTTAATGTACAATTTTTGTATCAACCTAATAAAGGGTTGACGTAAATAAGAATATTTTAAGAAAATGTATTAAAAATTATTTATTTTATTTATGTTAATTAAAATTCTTGTACGGTATGAAAATAAAAATATTTTAGGAAAATGTATTGAAAATGTTTTTTTTTTTTTCTTTTTTTCGGCCACTGCACTCGTCTATATATTAGCTAGATACCCAATGTAATGTCAAAGCTCGGTTTGATTTAACAACGATGTTTATATGTATGTAGTGACACGTGTGTCGTACTCTTGAATTTTTATCGATGGAGATAAGACATACTAAAGTTTATATTATATTGAAAAAAATAAAAGGAAAAATAATTATTGATTTTGATGCAAATTATATTTGGGTTTTGATCAGATTTGATGGGCATAATTTCTTGCAAAGATTGAAAGGAAAAAGCATAATGTTTGTGGGAGATTCTCTAAGCCGGAATCAGTGGCAGTCATTGACCTGCATGCTCTACACAGCCCTCCCTTCAACTAAATACAATGTTTCAAGAGTTGATGATGTTTCTACCTTCACCTACGTGGTACGTAACTTTTTAATATTTCTGTAAAATTCTATTTGGATTACTTGCTAGTTGTTAGTTGTGTCAATCAATACTAGATTATATATAAACATCTCTTAAGAAATAAATAATTATCGTCACATGATTATGACATTTGAGGAATGATACCCTATTCCCCCTCCCCCCACCCCAACATGAAATCATCTTCCATATGATGTGACAAGTCGCATAAATACACTTTGTCAAGTCGAGTGCTGAACATGACAATTTTTTATCCTCATCAGACCCAAAAATTTCTTCTACTTTCATACGGGTAGCATGAAAGTAATAGAACACTTTTGTCATCACCCTCCCCCACCAGCACAATATATACATATAGCAATATAAAGTGAATTATAATATATACATATAGCATGACCATTTGTTCAAATTCTTAAACATATAGCATGGCCATTTGCACATGTTGGAGGTAGAGTGGAAGTTATCTTTCTCTTGTGGACCTCAAACTCCTAAAAACCGGAAAAAGACAAGATAAAAGATGTTGGATTATCATAATAAATTGTCGCATTTCAACAAATTGGTGTGGGGTCTTCCTACAGCTATTATGGCATCAAATTCATTCATAACCAATGGTAAAACTTATTCCTCGAGATGCTTAGGCGAAGTACAAATGCAGACAAAAATCACATGATGAATAAAGAAAAATAAATCAAATAGTTATAAGAAAAATTAATAATCCCCTAAAAGCAACAACCAATCATCACATCACATAGATAGTAAGATAAGTTGATACCAAATCGATGTAGAATCCATCGTCAGGAATCCAACGCGGGTCCTGTCACTACGTGAACTAATTATATACATGTACTACATTAGTCTTTTACACTTTTTTTTCTCTTTATTATTGTTGGTAATTAAAACATAGGTCGTTGTTAAAATTGGAATTTTTTCTAGTCACTTTTGAGTGTTCCGATGATTACCGTTTATTGAACTAAATGAGTCGAATTTTTCAGGATTATGACATCAAGGTGATACTTGATCGCAATGTATTTTTGGTGGACGTGGTTCGAGAACCTAAGGGTAGAATCCTGAAATTGGACTCTATTCAAGGTGGAAAACATTGGAAGGGTATCGACATGCTTATTTTCAACACTTGGCACTGGTGGAATCGTAGGGGAGCTACACAACCGTAAGTAAAAACTATTTTACCGCATCTTCAACTTTAACATTTTAAAATTATCATCCATGATACCGGTAAACTCATCATTTCTTCTAATAGCATGAGAGGTTAAAAAAGAAAAAGAAAATTCACTTTTTTCGATTTTTCTTTTTCTATATGTTAGATGGGATTATATTCAAGAAGGACAGAAGATTTACAAAGACATGGATAGGTTAGTTGCTTTTGAGAAGGCACTAAACACATGGGCTAAATGGGTGGACACCAATATTGATCCTGCGAAAACCAAAGTTCTCTTCCAAGGAATTTCGCCCTCACATTACAAGTATAAATAACACGAACAGTACTGTCTAGTCGATCGAGCATATAATTAATTAATCTTTCTTACCCCGTTTATACGTTTGAATACCAGTGGCAGTACATGGAACGAGCCGAGAGCCCAATCTTGTGCCGGGCAGACGGAGCCGGTGGCTGGGTCGACATATCCGGGAGGACTCCCACCTGCTTTAGGTGTGTTAAAGAAGGTTATAAGCACAATCAAGAAACCTGTGAAGTTACTAGACATTACAAATCTTTCATTGTTGAGGAAAGATGGGCATCCTTCTATATATGGGTTGGGTGGAAGAGAAGGAATGGATTGCAGCCATTGGTGTCTAGCAGGAGTACCTGATACTTGGAATCAAATTCTTTACAGTCTAATTATTTAAACAATTTAATCATATGATTACAGGCTCATAATATTCAAATGTTGGAAATGAATTCTGAATGAATAATATAAAAGTTAGACAACCATTGTGTCAATGTGTTTTAGAGCACAATTAGTGTCGGGAGAAAATTCCAAAATTTGGGTCCCCCTCCAACAGCCCAAATAGTGTGTCAAAATAGAAGGAGGGGAAAACCTATTTTGAGGAGGGTAGAAACCTAAATGAGGCCCCTCATTTAGGTTTTTTTCCTCTCTCCCATTCCCCCAAATCTAATAAAATATTATTTTTCTCTACTCTCATTTCCCTTCTAATCAATAAAATACTGCCACGTGTCTACTTTATATTTTCCCATCACTTTTCCCCCTACACATTATTTAGAAATAGGTTTTTCCCCTAGTTTTTTCCTCTTGGCTTTTTTCCCCCTACATTAATCTTGCTCTTATTATTTTTTCTCTCGTTCTATTGCTATTTCGAAATCGAGGTAACGAAACTTTTAGCAAGCTACTACAATACATAAGTTTATATTCCAATAGTGTGCAATATACGGAGTGCAGCAGGCTCCATTAAATTTTTGAGAAGATAGCAAAAATGGTGGTAATTAACTTTTTCATAGCAAAACTTATAAAATATCATTTGGCGTTACTAAACATGTATAAATACCCTACAACAGTTCAATTTATATATATAATTTTTTTTTTTTTTGGGGGCAAAGTTTCTGACTTTTTTCTTCCCCTTCTCCTCGTGGGGCCGTTTCTTCAATGCATAAATCATTTAGAACGAATCCACAATCCAAACACGCACGCCAAATGAAACAATTCACGGATTACAATTCGAATAAGATGCTCAAATTTTATCTGAAATCAACGAAGAACTTACAATGTCAAAGTAGCAATTTATACCAGCCCCAGTGGGCCGGACATCTAAAATGGACTAAAGAAAAGACCGGAGTACAAAAGCGCTGAAACAGTAACTAGCAACAAGAAGAGGAAGTTTCATATTTTTTTTAATTCGCTAAACTATTTTTGTAAAGACTTCCTAACCTTTACATGAATAACTGTTACTCCTTTTTTTTTTTTAACTTTTTAATATTTTTGTATGATAATATATTTTTAAACGAGTAATGATAAACTTCCATATTAGTTCACTGGTTTTGTATTAACAAAAAAGGTAAATCTGTCAATTAAGGTATTTAAATAATTTGAGTTTTAGATATTTTAGAGTTAAAATTATAAACTAGTGAACTAAATGGTAAACCAATAAGGAAGTGTAACATTACTTTTTTTTAAACCATATCCCCCACCCATCGGTTGGATTCCCGTAGCCACCGACTAGTGGCCAGATTCCGGCATACACCGGTGACCGGCCTGTCAGAATCCGATGGTTGGAATTTTTTTTTTTCTTTCATTTTACTTTACTTAGCTTTTTCTTTTACCGCTTTTATTTTTTTTCTTTTCTTGTTACCTTTTTTCTTTTTTCTCTCTTTTCTCTTTAATCATTTTTTTATTTTTTTAAATTCATATAATAGAAATTGTTAAGCGTTTTAATTCATATAAAAAATGATGTTACACTATTTTAAATTCAGATAACATTACATGTTATGCAAATAACATAACTTCTTACATAAATAATATAGGTTGTAAGTTCTTACATAAATAATATAGATTGTTATACAAATAACATAGCTTATTAAACGAATGACATAGATAATATACATTGTTACACAAAAAAAAAAAAAAAATCAATCTTCAAGGAAAATCCAAATTGGGTCCTCCCAATACTAGAAATGTTCTTAGGGGGGGGAGGTAAAGGGAGAAATGGGTTTGGCCCCTCGTTTCATATTTCATAGGCTCCTCATTTACATATTTCACATCTAAAAATGAAATTTTCCACCCAATGCTTGGGGATGGTGAGAGAAATCCCCAAATTTGGGTTTTCCCCCTCACTCATAGTGGGTATTAATGAGGTAGAAAATGACACGATATATATCTATCTATCATATATGAGTAATTATATTTGTTAGGAATTTTTATCCCAAATAAACCTCCCAAGGCAATGACGATAATGTGGGCTTCGGTTAATTAAAATTTCTTAGGCTTTATGCCAATGAATGGGAATTTAGACGCCAAATATGTTGCCATTACAATTTGTGAAAAAACAATGGGGGACCGATAACCTTTTTACGTGCCTAATTTCTAGAAGTAACTTTTAAGTGTTGCACGAAATTAAGTGGCCAAACAAGCCCTGACCCGGTGTTTGAATTTGTTTGAAAAAACCAGCTTTTATCCCTTTTGATTTTTAGTTAGGATGGTAGATTATTTTCTTATCTTTTTTTGATTTGATTGGGTTTAAATTTTGACTTTTTCCCTTAGCCTTGGGCTATAAATAGAGGTCTTTTTTCCTCCTTGCCATTTATATAAGTCTTCTGCTTATTATTTAATATTTTTTTGTGGATTTTATTACTTTCTTCGTGGTTTTATGAGCTAATTACCTGAAATATTATTATACTTTTAAAAGTTATCTCAAATGCCATTATACTTTAAAACTTACCCGAAATGTCAATGTACTTCTAAAAAGTTATCTCAAATACCATTGTACTTTAAAACTCACCCGATATGCCACTGAACTTGTAAAAGTTTTATCCCGTTTGCCACCTCCGTTAAAAAATATAACTGACTTGATGACATGACTGACATAATTTACCACGTGTCATTTTGAATGTTATTTTTTTAACCGGTGTTGATCGAGTGGCAAATAAGATAACATTTTCACAAGTTTAGTGATATATTCCTCATGTGCCACTAAATTCGTGAAAATATTATCTCATTTTTCACACTGTAAATACCTGGTTAAAGAAATAACGGTAAAGATATCATGTGATAAATTCCATTAGCCATGTCATCAAGTCCGTTACATTTTTAACAGAGTAACAAATAGGATAACACTTTCACAAGTTCAGTGACATATCAAGTGAGTTTTAAAGTACAATAATATTTGAAATAACTTTTTAAAAGTACAGTGGCTTTTGTCAAAAGGGGATTGTGGTTCGGGTTTGGGGGGTTTTTCGGGTCCAAATTATAGGACATTCTTGTGGCGACTATTTGGCAAACAAATATGAGCCTCGGAAAACCTTGTATTTCCGCTACAAAATAAACAGTATTCGCATTACATTATTTATTTTGTGTATTACTTATATATTGTAGTTACATCTTCCAACTTTTTCTTTGTCATTATATTGTTTTTTTTTAACTACTATAAATAATACATATATCTATAAATTATAATAATTTTTTGACAAGAATTTCTTTATGTGATTATCAAAGTAGGCAAATCCTATTGCAAAATTTTAAAAAGTAAATAATAATAATAATATAAATAATAAAAGTATAAAATTTGCACCAAATTTTTGAGTTGCTAACACCATATTTAGATTTATACTATCATTTCCAAAGTAAGTGTCTCAATTATTAAAATGTTAATGATTGAAAAAAAAATTGAAAAATAATAAGGGTTTAATGATAAAAATAAACAAAGATTAAAACATGTTAGAGTACTTTCAACGTCGGGAAAAACCCCAAATTTGGGTCTTCCCCAGCTGTGATAAATATTAGATAATATCAAAGAGTAAAAACCCAAAATTTAAAAAATTTCAAGTAGAAAAACCAAATGAGAGGCCAAATTTGGAACCTCATTTACATTTCTCCCCCTCATTTTTTCCTTTTACCTTTTTCCCTTATGTCTTTTCCCTAACACTAGAAGTGCCCTCAATACAGTAAAAATGTGGTGCACCAAATAAGGAATGTGGTGTGAATATAATTAGCTATAACATAAGTATCCCATGAGATGAGAATCATTTTCTGAACAATTTTACCATTGGAGATCTAAAATTAATTTCATTAATGTATTTTTTATTAATTGGAAAAAAATGGAAAATACTATGTAATGAATCCATATTGTCAAACACTACTTAATGTATTCACATTGTGAAATGCTATGTAATACTCCCTACATTCCAAGAGCTCATTTGACTTCATATAAAGATTTAGAATATCATTGTGAATATACATTTTCTAAAATAGTATTTACACTTAAATGACTTTTTTTTTTCCTTTTTTGCACGGGGATATAGGGGAGGGGAAAAAATCTGGTACTCTAGGAGTACCGTAGATTCAGTAGTCCACCTATTAACTTTTTAACATATGTCATTTCATTGGCCCACCTTTAACCCCTCCAAACTTTGGCTAACGTAGTCAACCGTCTTTCATTTCCCAACTAATTTTCCTTTTCTTGCTTTCTACAACTGATTCTTTTCCCTTTTTTTTCTTTTTAAGTGAATTTTTCTCCTCTATTTGTTATTATAATTAACGCCAATTTCCTTTATTTTCTTTCCTTTAGTCATGCCTAGATGTTCACATGTTACTTAATTGTATCTATTAAAATCTTTTTTTGGACTAACTCAAATCATGACGAGAAATGTGGTTTGAACATTTACCTGTTTATAGTAACTTAAATAATGACAAGAAACGTGGGTTTTAGCGTTTACCCGTTCGAAGAAAAACGACTATTTTGATTTCGGTGATTCGTTGAATTCAATAAAATGAACAAAAGTGTACATCGTTGTATAAAAATAAATTCACTTGAACTAATGATTAATGGACCAAAATGTGTACTATCACACAAAATAAATTAATGTGGAAATATATATCGTCTCACAAAATAAAATCACGTGGAACTCCTTCCCACAAAATGGATCCATTTAAGGCTTTTTATGTTAAATATTTATTGTGTGACGATACACATTTAAAATTAACTACATTGTACAATTTAAAATTATCAGTTATAATGAAGTATTAAATAGAGGTAAATTAGTAGAGTAATGGAAATTAGGCTTCTCATAAGTTTCGGACATCTTAAAAAAAAAAAAGGTCTATATATGTGGGACAGAGGACGTAAATTCATATTATGACAACACTATAACGATCTAACGCACATTAATATTTTTCAAAGAACAAATTAAATTTTATATTATTAGGACCAATATTTTCATAATTATACATTAAATGATACGACCACTCTCCTATAAAAATAGACTTGTATTCTTTTTCTATCAGTCCCAAATATATGTCACTTTCTTTTTTAAAATATAATTTAAATATTAGTTTTCTTAAGTGCCTTTATTTAATATGCATTTGTTATAAACAAAATAGAATTATTAAAGCACAAAAATTAATAAATGAAGTGTATACTTGGAAAATGATCTTAAATTTCCATTTTCAATGTTATTAATAATTTATTTATTTAAAAATAAGAATTGATTTGTAGGCCAGAGTTGGTGGGATTTTGAATAGATTTGTAAAATTATATTCCATATATGCAAACTATCGAGGAAGTTGAATATTTTAGTTGATAGGTTTCTCATGTTTTAAGATAAATAAATACATATTCTGGATATCACAAGACATTCAAAAGTATTCTCTATTACCTCCAAAGAAAAAAAAAATGAAAATCCATATATATTATTAACATGTAAATGTAATGTAATTTTTCTATAAATATATCAAGATGAAAACAAAAAGACTAATCAGTTGGTTTGTTTAATTACAAAAATCAAAAGTGATAGGTCGACATGAATATTAACATTTAAGATTTTAGAAATAATGTCCAGCACACGTTAACATTTACCAGTAACAACAAAATTCAAAATTTATAGGAAACCTTTACTTAGAAGAGAAGATGGAAAAATAAATAAATAAAACAAAGCAAAATAAAATGCCCCAATTATTAATTTGCCAATGATGAGAATAGAATGCAATTTCTTTTATTTCAAGTAACGGGTCTTGGCCATGATGGCCATGAAAATTAACTTGTAAGCCAAATTCATTGGCCATTGCCAGTACACTCCACCCCACAATTTCTTATATAGACTCTTCCTCTCGTGCCATTAATTTCCTACACAAAAATGAGATCCAGATTAATCTTTAGTGTTTGCCCTTTTGCTTATGTTTATTTGTTAGTTTTATGTTTATTTAGAAACACCTCTGCGCTAGTAATAGTCGAGCATTTCAATCATCAGCAGTTGCAAGGGACGCGATTGAAAGAATGTGACTTTTTCCGAGGGAGTTGGATTTACGATGATTCGTATCCTCTATACAATGCTTCCATGTGTTCATTTATTGAAAAACAGTTTGATTGTGAGGGAAGTGGAAGAAGTGATAAGCTCTATCTCAAGTATAGATGGAAGCCCCAAGGATGCGAACTCCCTAAGTACGTATCACATCGTGTAGTACTTTTAGTAAATTTTATTCGTAAACGTTTTACTATACATGTCATTATTTCGTTATGTTCACGTACAATTTTCTATTGTTAGATGTTTTGCATGATATACAAACTAACCCATAAAACATGAGCCCTATAATTGAGAATAAAGCTTAATTTATCGTCATCCAATTGATCAGTTGTGAGTCAACATTACAATCTTTTTATCTAGACTATATTGGAGACTGATATTCAACCTAGTTAACGTTTTCTTACACACATTGAATAATTATCTATGTACTCATCTCCTAATATAAAAGTGCTAATTAACTACATTGAAAACGTGTCTTATTTAGATAAATAGCATTAGTCTAACAATGTATGTGCAGATTTAATGGGCAGGATTTCTTGGCAAGAATGAAGGGGAAGAAGATAATGTTTGTAGGGGACTCTCTTAGCCTCAATCAATGGCAATCCCTGACATGTATGTTGCATGTATCAGTTCCCCAATCAAGTTTCACATTGCAGAGGAGAGCAGACCTTTCTACATTTTATTTTCAGGTTAACTCTTTTTCCATTAGTTTGACACGCTCATCTCTATTAGTAAAAGACGAACATTTCAAATTTGTAGATTAGTAAATACATATCATGTTTACTAATCGAGCTTGTTCAATGTTTAGAGTTCTAATTAAATCAGGTTGTAATCAAACATTTCAAGTTTCAAGAAATGGAAGAGTATATGATGAATTAACGGAAATTAGTACATACGTACCTTGTGAAAATGCAGGACTATAACATTTCTTTGATGTTATCTCGTAACGCATTTCTGGTAGATTTAGTGACTGATCAGAAGATGGGGAGGATTCTAAAGCTTGACTCCATCCAAAATGGTAACTCATGGAAAGGAATGGATATGCTCATTTTCAACACTTGGCATTGGTGGCTTCACAAAGGAAACGCAAAAGCGTATGAATCTTTTAGAATCCAGTCACGTATTGAGTACATTAAATGAGACGTATAACTAAACACGTCAACAAACAACTTCTATTACCTCGTGACTCATCTCGGTTATGATTTTAGATGGGATTACATCCAAAAAGGAGACAAACTATACAAAGACATGGATCGGTTGGTTGCATTTAGTGAGGGACTTGGAACATGGTCAAAGTGGGTGGATTCAAATATAGATCCTTCCAAGACCAAAGTGTTCTTTCAAGGCATCTCTCCTACACATTACAAGTAATGGTTCTTTTTTTTTTTTCTTCGTTGTTTTATACTCACTACTTAACCAATAACGAGTTTTATGTGTTTGTGCAGTGGCACAGAGTGGGGTGCTACTAAGGGAGCCAACTGCAAAGGGGAAAGTCAACCGATAACGGGGTCGACATACCCGGGAGTTCCACACCCCGCCGTGACGGTGGTAAAGGGAGTTTTAAGCAACATGTCAATAGCAGTGGGATTGCTCGATGTCACACTACTTTCACAGCTGAGAAAAGAGGGACATCCATCAATCTATGGCATTGGTGGGCAGAAAGGGAATGACTGTAGTCACTGGTGCCTTGCCGGTGTGCCTGACACTTGGAATCAATTGTTGTATGCAATTCTTGTTACTCCTGGAAAATCAAAGATCTAGTACATTTCAAGATGATGATGCCTTAACCAAACCATTTATATCATCCTTTTCCCGGTCAATGTATGTATCTAATTAATCATGAAAATCAGTGCTTCATGATAATGTTTTAATATCAAGTATAGATAAACCCGATTTCCTATGGAGCCAACGCTGTTTATAGAGCCCACATACTTACATAACAATACTTGATTTGAGAGAGTAGTGCTGAGCCTTAATTATTATTTTGCACAAGTGAGAAAAAAATTATAGGCATGCAAACTCCATAATGAAGCCTACGTTGACTCGGTAGATAGTTTACCTAGACAAGTACTAAATTTTTTAGTCCTCTTTATGGAATGTTAAGAGGTCAAATGCTTATTACTTTTATTACGTTAATTTTGTGGAATTTTTGTAGTGTTAACTTTCTTTCAACTTATTATTTAATTTTTACATTTATTAGAATTCATTTTATTGAAAAAAATATATATATATATATTAGGATGAGTGTAATTCGAACTTGAGTTTCCTGCCTGGAAACATGAGCATTCAACAACTGTTGTAGTTGTATATAATATTCTTAAAAATAATAAATCTGTGAAGTAGTTAGTGAAAATCATAAAGAATTTTAGCAATTTTTAATAAAAATTCCAAACAATTTTTTCTGAAGTGTCAACAAATCCATAAGATTTATATAATATTCTATATACTAGTTTTTTGAACCCGTGCTAACTTTTGTTAAAAAAATAGACAATAGAATGTTTATTAAATATTAAATAAGTAACTATTAATGTAGTAGCAGCAATACAAATCATAAAGTATTTTTCTATATATTTTATTTACAAATTCTGGAAAACCTCTTTACAAACAACATTTGTCGTTTTATTAGTAGGCTTCCCCTTGTTATTACATATAAGTATTTTAAGACCGGCCCGATTTGTAACTATGGATATTGTCACATAGAACTGACCATGAGTAAACACTGACTTTTTAAGAAATAGTCTGACATGGGATAGAGACTGGCCCTGACTCTTGTTGATTGTCATCGCATTCGAAACAACAAATTAACGGACAATTCGATCCCTAATTTCTTTCACTGTTTTTCAGTTAAAAATTCACATAGTTTGTCCCAAAGAATAAATGTGGATTCATTATCTCATCCATGACCTTTATTGCTTAGGGATCGAATTGCTCATGTACAGGTGATTCTGTTATTGCTTAGGGATCGAATTGCTCTAGTTTTTACACCGCGGCCAAGTTTTTCAGAAAAAATAAAAAATTCACAATTAATATTGAACATTAAAAAATAACAATAGATAGAGCAGAAATTTAATTTAATAACAAAGAGGGAAATAGTGATTTATCTCCTATACGTTATTATTCCACGGATCCCGTTGCAAACTCCAAGCAAGATCATAGATCGAAGTATATCGAATTTATTGTGTCCTTTTTACAATCTGATCAATTGAAAGGTTTTTTTTTTTTTTTTTTTGCCCCTTCCCTTTTCTACTTGTAAATCATAGTTTTCCCAAAGTAATTGTTTGTTTTGCCAGATTTTAGATCTAAGTTGTTTGATCTATAGCAATGATATACTATTTTGTTATTTTTGGCTTTGAACCCTGGTCAATCCACTTCAAAAATTATTTAATTTGTACAAATATTATGTTAAATCTCTAACATTTATGAGATAAAAAAATGTGTAACATTTATTTAAAAAATTATTATGGGGATAAACATGTGCAATCTATTTTTTCCAAGCCAATTTAACCAAACACTATCTTATTTGTTGAAGCAGAATCACCCATACCTTAGCAATTAGATCCATAATTTCTTTCATTGTTTTTCCAATTAAAAATTCACATGGCTCGTCCGAAAGAATAAATGTAGATTCATTTATCTCATCTGTGACCATAATCACTCTATACGGCGCAATATGGTTTTGTCCCCAAAGTGCACTCATATCGAGTGCTGCAACTCTTTTTTTAATGTAATCCGCCCTATAACATCTAAACGCGAAAATTATTGTACAAGAATGCATAAAAAATTTTACTATGCACCTTATGAACTTTTTAATTCTTACCAAAATGGCGTTCGGCATAAACATTTTTGATTGACAAAATATATGGTATGGACTTGAATGAAAAATACTCCTTGGAAATGATTTGTCAGCCACAGGAAAAATATCAGTTTGTGTGAAGTTCAGGCGATATACATGATTTGTCAAGCGGTACTTGCCGAAATTATCTCTCACCGAATAGTTGGTAAAATAATACAGAACTTATTCACGTAGTTTACTACTGTACTCTTGGATTTGGGTTGATCTGATTGTTGTTTGAATTCTGTCACCCTAAAGTTTAAGGAAGGGAAAAAAAAGAAAACGGCTTAGTAAATTTGCTAAAACGTAGTATAATAAAAATTGATAATTCAACTTACAATTTCTTCTATAACCAAAAGCTCCAAATATTGTGGTTTGTTAACATCATCATCGGTAGGAACTATATGTTTGCGGGCTATGCGAGTTTCAACAATCCAATTTGATCGATTCTGGTTCAAATCACAAAGCAAGGTCGTTTGAAGGCCTTGTGCTGCTATAACTGAGCAGATTGAGATTCTCTTTAAAAATCTGTAAATTCTGAGTGTAATTTTTAAGCGCTGCAAGTTTTCTGTACAGAAACTGAATGTATCTATAATCTTAATTCATAAATATTTTTCAAATGAAAGTGGGTGGTTTTTTTTAAAAAAAATGAAAACTGCTAATTTATTTATTGTCTTTGTATACTACTGTAGTATTATTCTAACATTTAATATTTTTTGGTAGAGTAGTGGGTAGTTTTCGAACGTGTAGTGGGTAAAAAAATTCAAAACTTACCCAAGGTGATTATACTCTGCTTGTTTTGACTTTAAAAAAAAGCATTGTGAAGATACTATTCAGAACGTGTAGAAGGCAACCAAACATTTAAAAAAATAATGGGGTGTGAAACTTCACTCTTTCTTAAAAAAAAGTTTCAAGGTTGATGAAAGAAAATGTAATGATAAATAATGGACGATCTCACCAACTCGTGCCAAATAAAAATAAGCAAATAAAGAAAGAAAACAATAGAATATTTAGTTATTTTCTTGCCAATATGCATGAAAAATCGGGTAAATAGTACCAAAAAAAAAACAAAAGGAAGTGGGTGGTTTTAATTTTACCACGTTAAGAAAAGGTGAATTTCAAATTCCGAAAGCACTTCTACATTTCTTAATATAAAGATATGTACAGGAAATCTGGAAAAACAAAATAGGAGGCAAATAATGGAAAACGTGTTGTAGGGAAAAGAAATAATAAAAAGCAGGTTTTTTTTTAAAGCAAAAATTTTGTAGTGGGAAAAGATGGAAATAAAATATTTAATGGACAGTTACTGCTTGATAGTAGTAGGTGAAAAAAACGAAAACAGAAAAAGGGATTCCGGAATCTTTCTGGGTGGGAAATTGATTTCGAATCACAGTTCCCTTTCTATATATAGAGATTCATCCACTTAAAAAAGAGGTTTATAAAAATCTTCAAAACTCTAATGAACACACACGACGGCTGTTAGTGTTTCTAAAAAATTTATTATCAAAATTTTTAAGATTCTTCAACTTTCATTTGTCTTAGTATAATATATTTTGTCAAATTCGTCAAATATTCTCATATATAACACACACATATCTAAGTTCTTAATTTTTTTTTCAATTTTTACTAATTTATTATTGGAAAGTAAAACAAAATTCAAACATAGATTACAACATGGGTCCTGTTTTAAGTTTCGTCTCACAGCCCAATAAATTTAGGTCTGACACTGCTATTTGACTTATAAGGTTCAACTAGTTCCTGCTCATTGGCTTCATTCACAATGTTATTTTCATTAGCAATTTCATTTTGAGTTTGGTGTTGTTGATCGTCAATTTGGTTCTCCCAGCTTGTGCATACCCAATACCATACCATTGTGTTCGATGTTATCACATCCTTCAACTCCATAGTATATCAAATAATGTTGTCTCATCATTAACCCTACCACACTTCATGTACACACCCGACAGCGCATTCTCAACATAAGCGTTCAGTATATTATTCTTAATGGTATACCTGTGCATAAACGGGGAAGCAAAGTCATGAATCTAACAGTAGATACTAAAATTTGGTCTCTGGAATTCATGTCCCTAAATCTGTATATGCATTTTTGTACTTCATCCATCTCTAGATAAATCGAAGTGATCATCAAGGATATTGTGTCAACAATACTGGCAGTAAGCATCTTATTTCCTAATTTTTTTCCCTTCATATTTACTATTTTATTGTAGGAAAATAAAACAAAATTCAAGCATAGATTACAGCATGGGGGCCCATTAAAATTTCATGTTCGACTCACCATGACAGATAATGATAATGACCATACAACCACCCAAAAATGATAGGATAATTTATACATGAAGTCCCAAACCTTTCAGCTTTTAATTGAGTTCATCTCCAGCCTTTATTTTTTGGTCTTGTGAGTCCTCAACTTTTAAGAAAATCTCCCCCAAGTCCCCACATATGGTTTTCGTCTCTTTTGACGGTTAAATCCGTGTAAAATCAGAAATAAATCAAATAAAAAATATTTTAAAATTCTAGATATCCCCACCAACCCACCACTCATCCACCAATCCAATTCCTTCTCTTTCTCGGGATTAATTTCTAATCATGGTCAACTTGGACCCAACTCGTTAATTTCTACACACAGGTTTGGGATCGCACAGTCGTAGGCGACGGAGCTCCAACGGTGTTAGTATGTGAATTGGGTTTTTCAGTGGTTTATTTCCATCTAGAACGTTTCTTGGAATTAATTTTTTTTTTAATTTGGTTTATTTCCTTTTTTTATAATTACAATGTGGGGGTTAAAATAGTCATTTTATAGGGATTTAAAGGTCAAAACAAATGGAAACTATTAGGGGGGATTTGGGAATAGATTTCCTTAAAAGTTGGAGACCCACGAGACCAGAAATAAATATTGAGAACGAGGTCGATTAAAAACTGAAAGATTCAAGACGTTAAGTGTAAATTACCCAAAATGGTAATATGTTAGAGTGTGAATAATGTAATTAATTTTTTTTAATATTTTATCTATTGGCTTATATATATATTGATATATATGAAGCTGATGTATGTTAACTAAAATAAATCCAATCGATAACCTACAATTACAAAGAATAATCCAGAGTCTCCAACGTGTCATTACATATCTTTTTATGTGGCTATCATGATCTCCTTTACTCATCAACATGTAGAAATGACCCAAAATTGAGTCATCAAAAAACGAAATGATTAATAAAATTATCACAATTTTATTAAATGTCGTGTGGTGTCTTGTGTACGTGCAATGGCTTAGATAAAGGAGGCCATGGAGGACCTACAAGCCCTACCCCCGCCCCAACAAAAAAAATGGAAATTTTTTTTTTTGTAAAAAAAAAAAATTATATATGAAGGGTAATAGATCGGACGTGTAATATATAGTTCAACTCTTCAAGCTCAATTCTCCAATAGCCTCTGGCTCCGCCATTGTGTACATGCATTGTGTTCGTGTAAAAATAACTAAAAGGATAGATCCCATCAAAATAATATGGAAAATTCTATTTGTAAAAAACTTTTTACAAAAAAAAATGATTTGACCATAAAACATACAATCGCTCATTAAGATGTTGACGAAAAGTAGTTTAAATTAAGATGTTGAAATTATCCCCTTTTATAAAACATTTTGTAAAAGATTTTTGACGAAAAGGACTCAATCGCTCATTAGAAAACTCCATGTAGATGAGTAATCTTCACAGTTCTCCCTCTCGAAGCCCACATTAATGCAATAAATCTATTTTTACATACAATTTTTATTTTTACATGCACACACTGGTCATGTGATGGCCCTCGAGTTGAACATGATGTGCTGTGTAGAAAAATAAGATTCTTTCAAGTGTCATTATGTGTAAGAAATTAAGTAAGCTATTACCTATAAATAGACTTGTAACCCCCAAGTCTTACTCAAATTTGATCAAAAGCTAAAATTCCGGCGGGGTACCCCGTCAGACATCCTATATGGCATGTTGTGATTGGACAATTCACATGTAGATTATCCCAACAACTCACATGTGGGATGTCCAATCACAGTACGACAAGTGTGCGTCTGGCCGGGTGGTAGATGAATGAACTTGAGTCTCACTATTTGTAGATAATCATTCAAGTAATATTTTATAAAATAAAATAAATTCACAGTCTTATCTTTAAATTATTTCCCTAAATCACACAAAACATGTGAGTAAGATCTATAATCTTACCCAATTTTTAAAAGATTAAGTAAATAATTACCTATAAATAATATTTTTCATGACGTGATAATATCATGTCAACAATCAACATACGCTATATATCTCTTTTTTTTATGGGGAGAGATCATTTTTTACTGTGAATGGTGTGATTTAACATTATCAATGATGACCTGGAGTAGTGAAAAAAAAATGACAAAGTCTGACATTTGATCATTTTGAACATATTTAATCAAATTGAATTATAAATAGAAATTATAAAAAAATAAAATAAGTTGTATAGATTTAATAAAAAATTTATCATTATAAATGAGTAGTTATTAAATTAGTGATCAAATATGTAGTAGGACATGTAATACGTGACACTGCTCTTTTTACCACGCAGGTCAAACATGAATCCTGTGTTAAGAGGCTTATCCCGTTCCCATCGTCACTGCCACGGTGCTCCCCGATTTCTATGAAAGGTAAAGCATTCCGTGAGCAGAAACCTGAAAAACAATACAAAAAGTGTGAACATTTCTGAATACCAATAAATTCCCTATAAAATTCTTCTCTATTGGCACATTTTCCATGACAATAACAGTTGAATTTTCCATATCAATAGCTCCCCTGAACCCCACCTGCAATGCCTCAACCCCGGCCGCCACCTCCACCGCCGTCCGCCACCACTAACTCCCCCTCCACCTCCTCCGGCTCCGACACATCTTCTTCTGTACCTTATCTCCCACCGCCACTGCCCTCATCGGACATGTTGATCTATCTGTGGATCCCGGTTTTGATTGCTCTCTCCAGAGAGCTTACTGCTTCTGCTGACGCTCGATCGACTACTGTGCCGCTGCTTTTGCCGAGTAAATCCGACGTGTTTTCGAAACTCCCGAGGTGCCCGGCGCAGGACCCTCAGCTGAACTACCGGCCGGTTATTGGTATTCTAAGCCATCCCGGAGATGGTGCCTCTGGCCGTCTTAACAACGCTACTAATGCTTCCTACATCGCTGCCTCTTATGTGAAATTTGTGGAATCGGCTGGCGCTAGGGTCATTCCTCTTATCTACAACGAGCCCCGGGAGGTTCTATACGAAGTAATACGCCTCTTCTTCTTGATCACGCTTGAATAACTATAATTTGGTCTATCAATTACGTCGTTCTCCTCACAGTATGGACAGGGGGCCCAAAAAAAAAATTAATAAAAAAAGAGGAAATCCGTTGCAGCTGAGTTGATATGTGGAATAAAATACAGGACATAATAATTCATCTACTTATGGGAATAAGAGAAGTTCAATACTTGATTCCTCTTCCAGTGAATAATAATTGTCTTCAATCTCTGTTTGAACTTAGGGTGTTATATTCGGACCAACCTACCCGTAATATGAAAGAAAAACGTATATTAATTTGCTCATTGTCCTTTCAATTAATGTATCTGTATTCTGTATAATACGTTAAATTTTGATTTTTTTCCTCACTAAAGAGAAATAACTTCTCTATCTCGGCCATTCTTCTTGCCAACACCCCCCCCCCCCCCAAGCAATAAATAAATAAATGAATGAATCCTTAGCGCACTTAAGCGAAATGAAGTGGAATTGATCAGGCAGACAAAGTTGATCTTTTCCAACGTTTTTTATTTCACTCACCCTTGTTGGTTCTTGATTTTTGACCTGTTGTGAATGAAATACAAGTCACACACAAAAATTAAATAGAAAAAGGTGAATGGGGCTCTCTCTGAAGAAAAATAGTGAATGAGTATAAGATTTTTGGTTCCTGTTTGCTTTGTTGTGCAGATTTATGCTAGTGCTTGTCTATGGCTCCCAAGATTTATCAATACTTTATGTTTCATCAATCACTCTGTCTTTTATCCATTGGTGCTTCTCAGCATTCTTTCAATGCATCTTGAGTTGAAATATGTTGATTCTTTGGGAATGACTAAATGAGGATAGCCTTTGTCCTCAAAGGCATTCTCTAGGCAAGGTGATTAATTATTTTAATGTTGATGATTTTGCTACATAGCTACTAGTTTAGATATATGAAATTGCAATAGTAATTGACCAGTACAGTTTACATTGTTCAATATATTATAATGCTATACTTTTTCCCCGCTCAGTGACCAGTTAATTTTATAAATTCTTCTGCAGAAACTCAATTTAGTCAATGGGATGCTTTTCACTGGAGGATGGGCAAAGAAGGGTCTCTACTTTGATGTTGTTGAGTCAATTTTTAAGGTACATCACTGTTCCACTTTGTATGCAAAATTGACGTCTGTTTCTACTCCATTTCTCTTGCTATACCATTTGCAGTCGGAATGAGAGACATGCTTTCTTGATAGATTATTTTGCCTTATCATAATTAAGATTCACGTAGCTTTGACCGCTTTATGATTTGTTTCATGCAGAAAGTTTTGAGCAAAAATGATGCAGGAGCTCATTTCCCTTTGCTTGCCATCTGCTTAGGATTTGAACTTATCACAATGGTTGTCAGCAAGGTAAGCTGCTTAGATTCGTGCATGGATGATGAGATTTCCTTCTATTGACCCCCTCTTCGCCTGCCAGCCATTTCCCTCAACTTACAGAAGGGGGAAAGAGAAAAAGGACACTTGGTGGGGAATTTCAGTTGGTATTTCTTTGACAAAACGGGTTCTGTTGGCACATATTTGATTGTTGGTTTTCTATAATTTCTCATGCTCAATGAAATGAATATTATTAATAAGAAATAGAAATGTCTATTTACTTTGTAGAGAAGAGCTAGATATTATCCAAATCCATGATATGGTGGATTAGAGGTTTCTCATGATGAGTGTAGTACTGAAATATAGAAGAGGATACTAAGTATAGAAGAGAAAAAGGTAATAATAAGGAGATAGAAGGGGAAGATAGAATCTAACAGGGAGAAAGATAAATTAGTTTATTCATTAATCAACTCGTGATCGTTTATGTAGATGTTCAAATAATCTAATTTAAGTAGGAGATACAAACAAGAACCTAGTTACTTTTCCTAAAATCAGAAACTAGTTCCTCAAACAACAACAACAACGGAAAATACTTGAGACCTCTTAAACAAGAACCTAGTTACCTTTCCTAAAATCAGAATCTAATCTCAGAAAGCATTCATAATATACAAGAGGATCTCCGTCAGTCAATACTTTAATTTTTTGTCTTATACCAAGCAAACTTGTTAGGAAAATATGCTTTGGAACTGTCAAAAGAAATCATTATGAATTAGATTGGTTTTTCATATGTTCACAATCAATGCTATTCTAACAACATTTTCCTCTTTAACTTCATTTCCTAGTGATGCTTTGGGGTTGATGGGTCTGTTACAGTATAATCCTATTCATAGATTCTTTTCATTTCCATTACAATTTTTTTTTGTTAAAATAATTTTCTTCCATATGTTAATTGGCTTTTATATTATTTTTTTTATAATGTTGTAACAGGACAACAACATTCTTGAAAATTTTAATGCTGCAGATCAAGCATCTACGTTGCAATTCATGAGTAACATAGATATTAATGGGACTGTATTTCAAAGGTATTTATTATCTAAGTTAATTTGACAATAAAATTTTATATTTTGAAATGTAAAACAATTGTAGAGCGTCTAAACAAATAACTTCGCTTGTCTGTCTGATTTACTTCAGTATTCAACAATGATGATAGGCATGATAGTATTTTTGCTTTAACATGCAATTTCAAACCCTTTACCTAGAGCACTTCTCATATTTTATCAAGTGCATTGCATATGCAGTAACCATAGCATTTAATGTTTCCAAATTAAAATATTTGTAGCAGTCTACTCCACGATTTCCCCCTGAACTCCTTGTCCATGCATCTGAATAATGAACTTAGTAATTCTGTAGAAATAAATATGACTCTGGTATCATGGTCTTCCTTGTTGTCAGCACTTCTTATTTTTATCAAGTGCATTGCATATGCAGTAACCATAGCATTTAATATTTCCTAATTAAAATATTAGTATCAGCCTCCACCATTTTCCCCCTAAAGTACTTTTCCATTCATCTGAATAATGAACTTAGTAATTCTGTAGAAATAAATATGACTCTGGTATCATGGTCTTCCTTGTTGTGAGCAGAGCTGAAAATTTCACATGTTTGAATCTTATGCTTTTCGTGTGTGTGTGTGTGTGTGAGAGAGAGAGAGAGAGAGAGAGAGAGAGAGAGAGAGAAGCCTTAAGTCCTTACTCTGCTTCGCGTGGTGTTGGATTTAATGTTTTGTGATAGATTCAAAGGCCAAGTGAAACATATACATAATTTTAACATACTAATGCCAATTAAAAATTTGTCATCCTATTTTCATATAAATGTTAGGGAGAAGAATAGTAAAAATCAGGGAAGGCGTGTATCAAGATAAATATAAAATGTACTATTTAACTTTTGACTTGCATGCCTTTCTTTAATAACGAATTGGTTTTCTGATATAGCCTGAGAACCAGCTTTCCTGTGTATTCCGGACCATTTTAGATGTTCTAGTTTCTGGTCTGGCTTATTTTTGTTGTGGTCCTGGTCACTTTGACTAATACTTTGTTTTCATAAAACTGCTCTAGCCAGCAGTGCTTTGAATTGATGATACTTATATCCTTTGCAGGTTTCCTCCAGGTTTGCTAAAGAAGCTCAGTACAGATTGCCTTGTAATGCAAAATCATCATGTGAGTGAATTTTTCTTTTTTCATGGTTATATGCGATGAACGCTTTTGTACTTTGATCAAGTTTCAAATCTGCAGTTTCCTTTCTTGATTACCACTGTCCTGTGTCCCATACCTCTAGATTATAGTTTCATTTAATATGTATCCTTTTTATTGTCTTATTCGTCCAAAGATGGCAAAAAACTTAATAATTGCGATGTACTATATATTCCCTTCTAGCTGGATTACTGACTTAAATTTTTGTCCTTGTGTGGCTGTCATGCTTGCTTCACGTTAGTCCTTCAGCCACTCGATTGTGTATTAAAGGAAACTATCCTACACGTCCACAACTAAGCTGCCTAAAACTTTAGTGATTGTTGACCCACATATTGAACTTCTGAAATATTGTCAGATCTGGTTAACTATCACTTCTCAGGTGATGCTGAAGGGCAAAAAAAGACAAAAAAGGGGGTAAAAAGTGCCTAGCTGCAGTTTCCGTATTTAAGTGGTAAATGAGGCACTATTCCTCTTCATGTAGCTTTCTGAATTTTAGGATTTAGTCAGTTTTTGCTTTGTGTTCTGTTTGTATGTGGCTGGAGATATGATGGTCCTCCCGTCCTCTCTTGGGTGGAATGAAAAGCAAAAAACATGAGGAAACTATTTTTATCTCAAAATATAATTTGGCAGAACTATTTTTATCTAAATATTTTTTGTAACCCATAAGTACTACACAATTCTCAGCACTCATTTTTACATGTTCTATTTATATTTTGAAATAGAAATAACATATCAAAATTGGGGTCATGTGCCATTAACACAGTTTTACCATTAAACTAGATTTAACATTAATCACCCTCTTCCGGTCCTTTTTTTCCAGGGAAAACCAATTTTTGGAGATGATATTTGTTGTGTAATTGAGTAGATCCGTAAAGGAAGTTATAGAATACATAAATTTGGAGTAACATACATGAAATGACAATAAAATGGTAGTAAAATGTAATCGGCTTGCATATGTTTGGTAAATTTTACAATCTTAACTGGGCGGGATAGGTGCAGGGACCATGATCCCTAATTTCTGCCGTATGCCTGAGATAATTTTTGTCCTTATCCCTGAATCAGGTCTTCTCTAAATATCCAATCTTAAGTTCTCTGAATATCCAATCTTGGGCCCGATCTGCTGGGTGGAGTATTTAAACATGCCAACAACCATGTTGAATAAAATGGGCCATATGGTTTTTAGCTTCATTGGAGAAAATTAAATTGTGGTCTGTTTGATCACCATCAGTCCATCATACGCTGCAGAGGAAGATATGTTGGGTGCTACTATATAAGAGTTATTTGAGAGAGATTTTTCAAGGGAAAAATGAGTTTGCTTTTTTTTTTTTTTTCTTTAATAAAAAAATTAATGTGTGGTTGAAGACAAAGGAAAGCTATTGGCATGGGAGCTGCTTCCCTTATTTATTTATTTTATTTTTTAGGTTGCTTTTTTAAGATTTATGAGAATGTGTGGTTCAAATTGAGTTTGGAGGAAAAATGATTAAGCTCTAAATCATCCCTGGCATAGCTAATATTGTTGCTTTTAATCAATCTTTGAGACTTAATTCATTGCAAGTCCTATTTGAATTCTACTTACGGCTATAGTTTGAAATTTTGTTTCGTCAAGCCAATTTGCACAGTCAAAAAGTATATGACTGTTGAATGTTTTGAAACAGTATGGAGTATCACCAGAGAAGTTTCTGAACACCACTAATTTATGTAATTTCTTCGAGATCTTGACAACCAGTGCAGATACGGATAACAAGGTACATGTGGAACCATTTCTATGCCATATTAATTTCAAATTCTTATTGTTGTTTTGAGTACATTAGCTGACACTTGCTGCCCATTTCTGAATTTTCTGTTCATTATTTTAGGTCTATGTCTCCACAATCCAGGCACGCAAATATCCAGTGACTGGTGTCCAGTGGCACCCTGAGGTGTTATCTTCATTTTTGTGATTTACTTTTCCTCTCCACTGTCCATCTTCCCTTTTTTACTCTGTAGATTGATGTGCAGACTAGTGCTTGGGTTGTCCACAGGGGCCAAATTGCAATCTTTTATGTTCATTGCAGTTCACAATACTTGCTAACTAATGTCACTCTGTGTTTCAACTGAGTTCCTCCTGATTATATTGTAGCATCACTACCTTGCTAGTCGCTGGGAATGAAAGAAAGCCTCACTTTGACCATAAAATTTGTAATTTTATTTTTCAAAAGAACTGAGTATGAGATTGGACTTCTGCTTATATGGAACATTGTCCAATGCAGGATTGTTAGATTTGCACTGTCACATAGATGCTTAATTGTAGCTTTCTCCTTTTCTGTTTCTCATCTAAAGCCTGTCTTACATTGCTTGGTGTCATGTTTCTGTCTCTAAATTTTGTATGCATATATGATTCTTAATTCACTACACATGCATGCTTAATATACTCCCATAGACATTTGCTGTCATTGGTTAGTAACACATGCAATGCAAAGGATCTATATTGAATTGAAAACATAACAAGATTTGTACTGCAGTTTCTAGACGTAAAAGTGCAAATTCCTTTCTCCGCTGCAGAAAAATGCTTTTGAGTGGGGCTTATCAATGATTCCGCACTCAGAAGATGCAGTTCAAGTGACTCAACATGTTGCAAACTTCTTTATTAGGTATGTTTCTGATCAACTGATCTGTTGGAAGCTTAGAGCATCTCCAACCACCTCTTTATTTTTCAAGAGTGTATTCCTACATTATCGAGAGCATCTTTAAATATATAAAGTAGAAAATTCTAATACACTCCAACAAGTTCTCTATTTTACGTATTTCTATTCTATTCTGCCTTTGCTTATCAATACTTGATTTTTACATGTCAATGGCCAACAAAATCAAATATGGTTTGGATAGACCTAGAATGACCTCTGGAATTTGCAGTTGTCCAATATAGAGTGAGTTGGCCTCTCTAAATTTCAGAAGTTCAAAATAATGATCTCTTTTAGAAAGTCAAAATAATGAATCTATTGGGGCTTAATCTATAAGGTTTGACACTCTAAAATAGAGCATCTTACCTTTAAAGAGTCCATTGGGAGTCTATTGGAAATACTCCTAGCAATACCATCAGGTAACGAGTCTTGTTCAGGGGCCTACAGAAACACTCTCTCTCATATGGTGCTAGGGCCCACATATGAAACCACACATATGACAGGGTGTCTCCATACGCCCTCAGGCTTTTGAAAATTTTCCAGTTCTGCATATGTTTTACCTTTACAACGAAATATCTTGCAGGGAGGCTAGGAAGTCCACGAACAGACCACCCATCCGGAAAGTGCTTGACAACCTCATATATAATTACAGTCCCACGTATTGTGGAAAGGCTGGGTAAGCGTTGTTTTGAACCTTACCTAGTCCTAATCACCCCCTCCCCCTCCCCCTCCCCCTCCATCTCCATTTATGTGTAGGGGTGGGTGCTTCTTTTTTTCTTTTCCCTACTGGTTTGTTTCTAAGATTGGAGGGAAAGACCTCTACTGAGCATATGATGTATTGAACATGGAACAATGAGCATCAACTAACTTGACGCTCTTCCGATCTGTCATTCTTGCAGGAAAGGGTACGACGAGGTTTATATATTTACATAGAATTGGTGGCACTTGACTTACAGGATATGTAAATCTGTGAAACTTGTGTGTGAAAAGTGACATTTTTCTATTTGTAAAAACTGGCAAATGCTAGATATTCAAAAGTCCTAATTAATGATCAAACATGGGTAAATATTGGATTGGCCGAGAGTTTTCAATAATATCTTCCCATGTATTTACATGGTAGGATAGTAATGAGGTTGTTGAGTAATGCTACACTTACATATGAATGTAGAAATATATTCATAGATAGTAGTAAAATTATAATTTTATCTATATATTTTCTCTTTCTTTTCTTTTACTGCACAATATGAGGTGAAATTATAATTTTACACTTTTTCTAAACGCATCTGTATATTCATCTATATAAGTAGATTAATCCTTATTTTTTTGATCAATCAATATCACATCCAAATCAAAGATTTAGAGAGAGGAAAACAAACACACATTCATGTGGTGGGAAAATAGTTGCAAAATGAATCTCCACCGCGTTCCAACTATAAACATTAAACAACCAACGGAGCCAAAAAACTTGCTTGAGAAAATATGTTTGTGAAATCTGCAAGTGTACGAGTCGAATAAGTAATATGGTGGATGATGAGTTTAGATTATCGTTCCCACGACGAAGGATTCAAGTATTA
This sequence comes from Nyctanthes arbor-tristis, assembly GCA_963692815.1. NCBI lineage: Eukaryota > Viridiplantae > Streptophyta > Magnoliopsida > Lamiales > Oleaceae > Nyctanthes > Nyctanthes arbor-tristis. The sequence continues at coordinate 10,014 of CAVNYN010287865.1, read as the reverse complement.
AATACTCAATTTACGCTTTAATTGAAACAATTGCAATATTGAAGTTTGTTATAAAAGCAAATAAATAAACATAAGTAAAAACTAATAAGTAATTAAGTTATGGAAGTTTTTTGAAGAATTTTATGAACTTGGGACTCACAACTTCAACGCCATTGATTTCGTTGGCTACTTGTTCCGATCTATTCAACAAAAATCAATCATAGTTAACGATCGAGTTTCACGTAATTAATCAACTACTCTTCTTGAAATTAATTAATTCTACTCAATTAGGCCCCTTTACCTATCTCTAAGTGAGCGCGTTAACAATCCTTGTAAGCGCATTAATAATAAGAAACACATGCAAATGATCTCTGAAATTCAATTTACGTGACCGCACTAATTACAAGAAAATCTCTTTAACTTGTCTAAATTAATATCCTTTATTGCATAATCTAATTCATGCATTCCTCTCCCGAGTTCAACACAAACCAACAAATATCTACAATTTCATGTGCCAAATAAGTGAGAGATCATACAATACAATGATAAAAAATAAATTAAAAACCAATTTTTAAGCGTTAAATCAACAAACAAGCAATTAGAGTTCACAAAGGGGCTACATCTTCATACCAAGAAAAGAAGTTTAGCTACTCATGCAACTGATAAATTCCGATCTCAAAAGAGTAATAATTCATCACCTGGTTTTGATAAATAAAGCTAGAAAAAAAGATTATTGCACCAATATCCTTCAACCCAAAACTTCTCATCAAAAACCGAACCAAACTTCAATAGAAAATATTTGAGAAACTATGTATTGTAATGTATATGTGAATGTATATGGGGCGTTAATGGAGGTCTCAATACTAGGCTAGACCCCTTTTTATAAGGTCTAAAAACCCTTAAGAATGAAGAAAAATCGGTACAAGTTTCATCGTAGAAAGAGTACTATAGAAACAAGGCAATAATGTCACTCTGCGCCTACACGTGCACTAGAAGCAGACATCATTGCCTATACGGACGCAGCGGTGCCTTGTGCGGCCGCACACGTTGGAAGGATCAGAACAGATGGAACAAGCATTGATTGGGAAAATCCTCGGTGGGCGGCTGGTTAATCGAGCAGGTTTCAATTCAGTGCTAGGGATGATCTAGCGGACAGAAAAGCCGTTTAGTATTGAGGTAAAAGGGAGTAACAACACGTTTTTATTTGTGTTTCGAATCAAATTATGATCGGATGAGGGTTTTGAATGGCGAACCTTGGTTATTCAATGAGATCGCATCTTGTTAATTCTTTTGATGGGGGCAGGCGAGATTGAACGACTCAAATTCAATATGGTACCACTTTGGGTGTATCTCGTCTGATTACCTCTCATATGTCATACTGAAGGGGATTGGCTACCATAGGAGAGTAGATTGGGGACTTAATGGCTGTCAATTTGGAGGGAGCCGTGCCTAGGGTTCGTGTGCATGTAGATGTCAGTAAGCCACTACGTCGGGGTACTCAAGTTTGCACGAAGGGATTGAAAAAAAGAGGTAATCGGGGTCGTAGGGGTTACGGGAACTTAGAAACTTCATGGTTTTCTTCTTTTTCATGGAGAAACTATGCAACCCAACATGAAGGGTGAGGGGTCAAAGGGGTTAGGCAGGTGGTAGAGGAGGTTAATCAAGTGCTGAAGAGGGCGAAAGGGAATAAAAAGGAAAGGCAAAGGAACAGTGTGGGACTGGGAGAGGGCGTGGGAGATGTTGATATGATTGGGCGTGGGGAAGATATAGGGTTGATGGGGGTGGCGGAGAGTATGGCTGATGAGGGGAGCGGCGGTTGACAAAATAGGGGATGCTGGGGATAACAATTTGAGGGCGAAAAAAGGTAAGGAGGTGAGGGCGGAAGGGGGACTGGTAGAAGGGGGAAAAATTGTAGTAGTGCAAGGCGGAGGGAAGAGGCTTCAGTGGGTCATAAGGAGTGTGTGAATGGTGGCAAACTGATTCGAGTGACTGTTAGCGGTGGAGGGGGTAGAAAGATAATGAAAATGGCGAAGAAGAGTAGTATGAGAGTTGGTGGGTTGATGTCAAAAGTGAAGGCCATATTGATGCATCACTCACCTTCAAAGAATTTGGGAGGGGGGGAGGGAGGAGGGAGATGGAGGGAATGGCGAAGGGGTCGGTAAAGAGAAGGTTAGAGGAGGGGTCAAGAAGGTAGAGGGGATTCGAAGAGGGGCAGAGTGAGTTGGCGTAAAGGGATTTAGTTTCTCGGAATGGTTTTGAAGCAGTGAGTCCTGGGCACCAGGACCGCCGATTGCAATAAGTTGCTTATGCTGGAACGTACGAGGCATGGGGAAGTCTCATATGGTTGGAGAGGTTCGACAACTTGTTTGAACTTATTTCCCTGGTTTAGTCTTTCTGTCTGAGACTAAACTATTTGGTGCTAAGCCAGCTGATGTTTGTTTTCAGTTGGGCATTCCTCATAATTTTGTAGTGGATAGTGAAAGGCAAAGGGGGCATTGATGTTATTATGGAGAGAATATTGGGTGGTGGAAATTAAATCATTCTTAGAAGGTCATATTGATGCAATAGTGACAGATGATAGGGGTAACCGGTGGCGGTTTACAGGTTATTATGGGAGTCCCGTTGTGGCAAACCATAGGCATTCATTGGAATTATTACGGTGGTTGAAGTCACAGTGGGTGATGCCATGTGTGTGTGGTGGGGATTTTAATGAAACTTTAGGGATCCATGAGAGGGAAGGTAAATGAGATAAACTGATAGCATCAACTATTGATTTCCAAAGTGTGGTGTTTGATTGTGATTTGTCGGATATTCATTTTAAAGGCCCGAAATTTACATGGAATAATCGGCGAGTGGGGAGGCGAATATTCAAGCACGGCTCGACAGATGTTTAGTAAATCTGGATTGGTGGTTGTTGTTTCTCACCTCTTTTTTGCATATGATTCCATTATTTGTGTAAGAGCAAGGGAGGAAGAGGCGGTACAGATAGTGAACATTTTACACAGGTATGCTTGGACGTCGGGACAAGTGGTGAATATAGAGAAGACATCATTGACTTTTACGCCTAATATACCCCTGTATTTGAGGCAGACAATCATGGGAATGTTAGGAGTGCCTCCAGAGCACTCATGACAATTATTTGGGGCTCTATCAGTGGTAGGGCAGAACAAGATGAGTACTTTTGCGTATATTTTAGACCGGGTGTGGCGAAAGATCAATGGATGGCGATCTAAGTTGCTTTCTCTGGCGGGTAAGGAGATATTGATTAAATCAGTTTTACAGGCGATTCCTACATATATAATGAGTCTTTCTGGTTCCACAATCTATTATTAATCATATCAAGAGACTTATTATGCGTTTTTGCTGAGGTATTGGAGATGTGGAGAAGATGATGGCCTGGGTTAGATGTGGCCAGTTGCGTATTTCGAAGGAGGAGGGAGGATTGGGTTTTAGAGATTTGGGGGTGTTTAATCAAGCACTTATAGCAAAATAGATTTGGAGGTTAGTGGAGAACCCATGCTTATTAGCAGAAAGGGTGTTTAAAGCGAAATAAGACATGGGTCCTCTTTTCTGTGGAAGGGTTTTTTATAGGGACAGGCACTTATTTGTTCCGGGATACGGTGGAGGGTCGGAGATGGGTCAATGATTGGGATTTATTCGGACCCTTGGATACCTAGGCCGATCTCTTTTTAGTTGGTTACTCCGGTGGTGCCTGGTCTCAATCATGTTAGAGAGCTATTGGATGGGCAAGGGGTTGGAATGTGGAGAGGGTAAGGGCTGCATTTTGGCCTATGGATTGTGAGGTGATATTATCGATTCCTTTAGTAGCGGTACAATAAGAAGATAGATTAATCTGGCACTATACTTCCAATGGGAGATACTCGGTGAGAAGTGGGTATATGTCGCGCTTTCCATTCAAGGGAATGAGTCCCCAAGTTCGAGAGAGGGGGCAGGAGTGTGGACTCTGTTGTGGAGGCTTAATGTTCCGCGCAAGGTTCGAGTTTTCATGTGGCGATTGTTACATGATGCTTTTTTGGACATGTGAAAATTTTGTAAGAAATCATGTTGGGGGTGGTTTGCAATGTATTCGATGTGGGGAGAAGGAGGGGAATTGGCATGCATTCATCTTATGTCGAGAGGTGAGGAGAATTTGGAAGCAGTCTGGTTTTTGTGATCGTCTACTCCATTGGCTTTGGCAAGATTTTAAAGGAGCTGTGAGTTCTATTTTACTTGAAGGGGCAGAGGGAGAGAATGAGAAGTTGGCTATGATTTTATAGGCGATCTGGATAGAGAGAAATAATGCTTTTCATAGAGGCTAGTGTCGAGGAGGGGCGCTTTTAATGGATTGGGCTTCGCAATATTTGAGCAACTATTAAAGCTTGAGCTTGAGGGATGAGGGAGTGAAACAAGAGAGGAAAACTGTGGCTTATTGGCATTTGGAGGAGGAGGAGGGGGCACGGGTGGGTTTGAGGTTGGCGTGTGATGCAGGAGTAAAAAATGGAAGGGTGGGGATCGATGGAGTAGTATGGAATGAAGAGGGGCTGGTCATTGGTGCCTTCGCAGTTTCACTTTAGTATCCTTTGGAGGTTGCCATGGCAGAGGCGTACGGTGTTCCAGTATGGGTGCAATTATGCTCACAACATGCTTTTGCCGTGGAGGAAGTGCTGGTGGATGCACAGAAGGTGGTGGTGGGTTTATGGAATAAGGAGGAAGTGTCGAATGGTGCTCCTATGTTTCGACGAATTGATGCTCTTATGGAGGAGATTGGATGCAACAAAGTTCGGTTTGTTTCTAGGACTCGTAATTGTATTGTTCATTATCTTGCCTCGATGGTGGTTATATCTACAGTGGTATGCCACTGGTTCGATTTTATGAATTAATTTTATTTTCTTAAAAAAATAGATCGGAAGAAACATTAAATAAAATGCTTGTAAAATTGGAAAATGTCGAGGATAATTAGTGGCATTAACATCACAAAAAACAGACGTGATAGGGTGTTGAAATCGCGTTTTAAGCTTAGCTGTGGACTAGGGACTGGAAATCCGTGATCAGTGCATGACATAATAGTAAAATGTAAATAGTTAATGGAACATTGAGAAAAACACCATATTTACTCCGTTTTGACCTTTAATAAGTTGTCTTGAGATGTGTGTTTCTAAGCTAAAAAGTCCACCATCTTCACCTTAGAATTTGTTGCAAAAAGGCTCATTGATAAAATCATGTGATAAAAATGTTAAAGATATAAATAAATTACTAATTAAAGTGCATGGACGATTATGGAAATTAAAAATGTGATCTGTGCCGATCTTCAATACCAAGCAGGTGATCAAAGTACTTTCAGATAATTTTGGAAGAACAATAATAATTAAGTCTCGATTTAATTAAAACTTCAATTTTCTGAAATTGTCCTCTTGCAAAAACACTCGAGTCAAGTCTTTAACTCATCGTTGATAGCGTTTTCATATGAGAGTCTACACTAATTGGTGTTTGAAATAGGTACAGTATTTGGTTATATAACGTATAGCGTAAATCAACAAATTTAGCAAAAACATTAACACCAGCTCAGATGCCACATTACTCATCACTTTAAGGGTAAGTTTCAAATTCCATCAGCAAAAGTCTGAATAAGAAACTATTGAGTCGCAGAGGGCACATCAACAGCAATGATTTTATAGTTTTGTTTCACACGTGTTCAAATAGATTAATTCATGTGTGAAAAAAGGTTTCATCTGATAGAAAATTTCCATCAAATGCAAACCCAAAGATAAAGATAAAGATCATAAAAATATCCAGTACATCATCCATCTCGAAGCAATGTAAGCTATATAGGGTCTAGTACAAGTAATCAACCTGAAGAAGAAATGGTGAGGCGACAGGGTGACTAAATATCTCACTTTCGAATTCGTATACATTATCCACATTTTGTAATTCAAAATTGTCTTGAAAACTTACGATCAACTGTTCTAAAACAGATGAATACTTCAACAAATACTTCACCAGATTTGTTGGGGCTTCTAGCACTTCGCCCATAGCATTTATCTGCACGATTTTGAGACGAGACTGCAGATAAGGCAGTGGTACAAAATTCCACTCATCTTCTTCAACGAGATCCTGAAGGACAATGAAAAAGACAGACATCATGCAAAATGAATCATCAATCATTTTCACTTAGTATTGGTTTGGATACTAACATAGTATTTATTCCAAAAACTGCTTAAAAGTGTACTTTTAGCTGAAATAGGGATTTCCAGAAGCATCTACCTCATCAATTTCAAGAACTTCAAGGTTTGGTGACTTCCACAACAGATCCAACAGAACTCTAACCATCTCTCCCGTCATTTGAGACAACACTTTCAAATAGACCAAATTTGGAAAAACGGGAAGATTGGACGGTAAATTTCCTGCACCAAAGAGACACTAGCAGAAAACACAAATAAAATTAGTAATTAGTAATAAGACTAATCACAGAAAAGTATACACCACAAGAAATCACTTTCAGAATTTGGAAGCTGTAAATACCTCAAGAGTCTCATCCGATACAATTAAGGATCTAACGCTTTGGATTCCAGCAAGCATTCTAAGGCAGCGATTGGCTATTTCTTCTAATGGTCCACCATAAGCATACATGTAAGCAGATGCATTAACCAGTGAAGATGCTGCTGGTTTAATCAAAAGAAAAGCTGAGAGAGTACTCATGTAGTCCAATTCAACAAGATTTACGGCATGGACTTCTATTTCACAGTCAACTGATTCCTCATCAGTTTTGTCATCTGGAAGTGGGGGATACTGCTGAAAAGTCAAGTGTCTCAAATTGGGAATTGACATAGTTATATGCTTAATGTTTTCCCATCCACAATCGATCAATGTCAGGTCCTGAAGCGATGGGCAGTTTGAGAAAAGCAATTGTGTGGAACTCTCATCTCCAAATGTAACTTGTGAAAGATGCAGTCCCTTTATATTTGGCAAATGAATTGTTCTGGGATTGAAACTGCAGATCAAATGCAGTGTTAACATAGTGAGAGATCCACAGTTGAAAAGGTGGCAAGGCAAATTTAAGGTTCCTCTTAACGTTAGAAACAATTCGAGCTCTTTAACATTGTGCCTTGAAGCTGCGGAAATCCAGGAATAGGCATGGGAAGGATTGATCGGCGTTTTAAATGACAACCGGAGCCTTTCAATATCTGAACGATCATGAAGCACAACTATCCTTTCCACAATATTCAAAAAGGAAGCATGACGCATTGGGTTATCTGTTCCATCAGCATGATCTTCTAAGTCAATGATGGAAATAGAAGCGCGCAGGTTTTGCCATCTCTTGCAGAGTATTGAGGTTCTCATCACACACTTTATAGGAAGCAAGGAGAGTATGCGAATGAGAATGTCATCAGGCAACTTGCTATGAAGGTAGCCATAATGAAGGCTCTGATATACGGCTTCAAAGAAGAAACAAGAAGTCAGAATGCTCTGAGCATCAGCTGATATTTTGCTGTCACATAGATCACAAAGCACACCATATTTCAGCTGATATTAGTCAGAAATTAGAATATGCTATATACATAGAGTTATTTCACAGGTAAATTGCAAAGTGTGTGTATGTGTGTGTGTTTGTGTATTTCACATAACAAGTTATTTCATATAGAAATTTAATATAACTAGAATGAAACATGTGCTTTGCATGTGATTTTCATATTCATGTTGTACATTTTTTTTTAATTCAAACATTGAATAATCAAAGTCCAAATACACTTAGAATATGATGTTTAATAACATAAATCTCTAATGTATTTTCAATTAATAATAACATAATATTCTAATTTATTTTCAATTTCAATGTCCCTTTATTCTCGTCTTATTGAATAAAATATATAAGTAATGAGGGTGGACTCGTTGATGTATGTTATTTTACAACTTGAATTATTCAACTCCATTAGTAGCTATTAATTGTATCAAAATGAATAATCAAAACTTGGAATACAAATAATAGAAATGCGTTAGAACTACATTAGAGGAAAAAAGAGTTGAAGAAGATTTCATTTTATATATATTCAAAAGCATTGTATCTCATACTTTTCAAATTTCTTCTTTTCTTCAAGTTTCTGCCATAAAGAGAACCAAAAATGAAATTTATGATTCATGAAATTCAGAAGATACCGATCAATTGAATAATGTAACAATTAGTTTAATTAATTAAACTGGAAAAATGATATAAGAAAAAAATTTACAATTGATTATCTATAAAATTCCACATGAACCTAATTTTTCTTCTTTTGATTCGGTCTATTCAAAAAGTTGCACAAAACAAATGAAACATTCATGTATGTACTAACATTGCGTTAGGATATGAACGGACTAAAGTTGAATGGTTTGTTAAACTTGAATTTAATGAGTGATCTAACGCACAGTTTATAGCAGACTAAAAGGTTATGTACTTCAGTACATAATTATTATTGTTATTATAAACTAATTGGGATAAACTAAGGATAAATTAGGTTTTTCAAGAAAAATATAGGGGTAAATAAGGGAATCAAAAGATTTTACTTGATCCCACCTTTTTATATATGGCGCGCATGTTAGCTTTTCGCCCCCCCAAAAGAATTTGGTCAAACAAATTACATCAACATATCTACTGCACAAATCTCCACCATTCAACCCACTCATCCTCTCTCTCTCTCTCTCTCAGAGCTCCATTTTTTTTTTTTTTTTTTTAATAAAAAGGTTGGGGGCAGGGGGAGTGTTGGTTTCGGATGGGAGGAGAAAAGGAAAAGGTGAAAATGAAAGGGGGTAATGGGTAAATGAGGGGCCAAATTACTCTCTCCACCAACAAAATGGGTTTTTAGACCACTATTTGGCATTGTGGAGAAAAACCCAAATTTGGGTTTTTCCCCCGACATTAATCATGCTCTTATTTCAACAAAAAAAAAAAAGAGAGAAAATTAATTCGCTAAAGGACACATAATGATAAAGTGATTATGCGTGTTTCAAGAAAGATTTCCATGTAAACAGCATATTTCCTCTTTTACCTCAGATTATATGCTCTCAAAATAGGATATAGACGAAGTTACAGCAAGGAAATATTTCAAAAGATCAATAAATGACTATTTGGAGGGTTTGATTACAAAAAAGACTTCAGATCTAGTACCAGTTTGAAGGATTACCTTAGATAGTTCCAGATCTGAAATCAGTGTAGCTATCCACAGCAGAAATCCAATGCTGAAGGTCCCAAGCAATTCTTTCCAAGCCAAAAACAGCAAATCTGCGCAAGAAACGTAAACTAGATTTTTGTTTCCTAGAGACTAACAACATCCCAATGAGAATCTAGTTAGACGGTGAAAAATCTACCTGAAGAGGAAAAATCTCACTCACCTAAACTTGCCGCAAACCATTGAGTGTTGAACACTCACTCGAGGAAAGAAGCAAATGTGTTCCAACATTATAATAAGAGATAATCAATTCCAATGTTATAATAAGAGATAATCTATGAAAAAGTTGTGCGGACACGCGTGTGTGCTATGTAGGATACGATGACACAATTTCCGAAAAAATTCACGCACAAATATGGCCACTGATACATTGATTAAATTTATTCTTCTAGTTCAAATTTATAGCATAAAGAAAATAAAAATTTGTTTGGTTAGAGAAAAGTTATAATCAACTAAAATGTTATTTTTATCTGAGATACAATTGGACCTATCCCAATTAAAAATTATTTACTTGGTCCTATGGTGTTTGCATACTCCTAAAAGTATATTTTTATGTGAACAGAGAGAGAGAGAGAGAGAGAGAGAGAGAGAGAGTAAGTTGAGTTGAATAGTGGATATTTGTGTAGTATAGACGGTGCCATGAGATATGCGGATGTGATTGGTTTGACCAAATTCAAATTTGAAAAAGTTGGGCAAAGTAGGAGAATTTAAGAGTTTGCACAACCGAAAAGGATGAAATAGTTAATTTAGACATTTTCGTTTCTCAAGGTGAGGCATAAGTGCTGAGGTGCACTGAGGTGTAAGCCTCGCCAATCAACACAAATCAACCAAAAAG
>CAVNYN010287863.1:0-18104 GCA_963692815.1 Nyctanthes arbor-tristis | reverse complement strand
GTTTGTTTGAATACTAAATTTGACACGACGCTCTTCCGATCTTGTTCATTTAGTATAGATGTGCCATCTTATTGGGTAATATATTGTAGGCTAGTTGTTTTAGTAATTGCAGTTAGTGGTACAAGAAATTCATCAACACTTGTTGAAGAAGCACCAGTATCAACTAAAGCAATAACTTGTTTCTAGATCGGAAGAGCACATATTGCCATAAGAACAAGAAGATCTTTAGGGATTTTAGTGTTACAAATTAAAGGTATTTGTTCACTTTGTTGAGGGTTCTCTAAAGTATATGCAAAACAATGTTCTGAACTGTGTGAAGGTTCTTGGATTGTTATACCCTTTGTGAGATCAAACTCTAAAGATTCAGGTAACAAATCTTCAAGAGATTCTTTTTGTTTACCTTTCCTTTGTTATTGAATATATTCAAGAAATTGTTGTTTCAAAAGATTGAAATGAGTTTCAAGAACAGAAAGCCTTTACTCTATAAAAGAACCAGAAGAAGTGCTGGTTGGTTTCTCTTGTTGTGGTAAATCTATATCAAACATTAATTTGATATAGGTTGCACAAATTTCAAACAAACATTTTAAGCATTTAAAACGTCTATTGAAGGCAAGGTCCCATTCACAAGTACAACATTTAATGTTGTCACTACCGTACCTATATTTTCAATTGTGTTCACAAGTGGTTAACCTAGGATCATGGAGTTGTGATTGAGAAGTACCTACACATCCTAATTGTGTAAATAAATCTTCCCCTTGTTGTGTGATAAAATTATCAGTGAAATATAAACCACATTGGTATGCTGTATATTTTGATACTAACATTTGATGTTGTTCATCTTCTGGATAAAGAGGAGTTGAAATATCTTCCAATGGTTCTATTTCTTCTCTTTCTAGAGTTTCAATAGAGCAAATACTATAAATGGTTTCATCTCTTGACTTCCGATCTAGAAATTTCAATGAGATCTTCATTTATCGTGTTCACCAGACATGCATCTCTATTATAGAGATTATTATATGCGAATGGACAAGTGGAACTAAGATGTTCAGGTTGTTTGCATGCAAAGCATGTGGGATTTTCTCTGTAAACCTTGCTTGTGTCATGTTTTCTGACATGTTTATCTTTGTTAATATAAGGAGGTTTAGTCTTAGACTTTCTTAAATAGTAAGATTTGTTCTTCTTAGGATCAGATTCCTTAATCTTTTTCTTAGGTTTGGGCTGCCTAAGTGGGGCCTGATATTGTTGAAGAGTGTAGATCTGGCTACAAAATTCCATATTATTTCTCTTAAGATCTTTCTGTATCTTGATATAAGTACAGCGTTTCTTAAGTTCAGAAATAATAAAGCTAATTCTTACTCCTAAATTATTATATTCAGGTAACAAGTTTGTCCAATTAGATTTAGTCCAGACTTCAGCAATCTCCTTTCCTAAATCACCAGGAAGTTTGGTAAATAACCTAGTGCTAAGCTCGTGTGCAAAATAATTACCTGAGATAGCAGTGAGAGCAAAGAAATCTTGCAGAAATGGAATAACTCGTACCCAATTTCTAAGTTGAAGTTGTTCAATATCTCTCATAGCCTCTGTTTGTCTAAAAACAAGCACTGTATTCACATCTCCTATAGTAAAGATTCTATAAATCAGATATGTGAAATTGTTAATGTTATTTCCTTGAGTAACAAGGTTAGCAAGCTTATCCGGAAAATTTTTTTATAAGCTTTCTAAATAGCTCTAACAACATCTCCTAAGTAGTTTTCAGCTACTTGGACCATTGTTTCACCATCAGCAACATGGCTATAGTTGGATTGATAGTCTCTACAGACTACACCAGTCCATTGTTCCAAATATGTGTTCCAATCTTGAGGATGTATTCCAGCAAGATTTAGGATTGCATTTGGAAAGTAAAAGTTTGGATTTGGGGGTTTACTTTTTCCCGCATTATACAAATTTTTTCTTTCATTATCATAGAGAGTGACATTTATTTGAGGAGGATGTCCTAAAGAATAAGTCATTGTGTTAGGTTCAGTTTTAGGCATTAAAACAGCCATAAAACCATGATGACTTGTTTTAGATGATAAAGTGTTAGAAATAACAGATTTACTGTCATCTAAAAATCATTCCATAAAAGTAGTTTGAGGAGCAGAAACTATCTCTGTTATTAGAGAAGTTGAATTTATTTCAGAAGTGGAATGTTCAGGCATGTTATTATCATTTTGGATAATATCATTGATGAGTTCACTGATAGTGATTTCATCATCTGAACAATACTTCTCGGATAGAAAGTGTACTGAGATCTGTAAGAATACCACAATTTCATACTTGTTGAATAATATCAGTGGTTCTGGTATTAGGTTCTAATATAGATCCTAATCCTTTTGTTGAATATTTCTGATGATATCTAATTATTAGATGTTTCAGTTTCAGTTTCATTATCTGAAAGAGGATTTCTATCATTGTGATAATCTCTAAATCTAATTGATAGATTTCCTGATGCATCAATATAGGTTAGTGCATCCCGAGGTTTCAGATTTTGAATTGTCTGAGAATCTGATAGATTTTGAATTGTTCATTCAGAACCAGCATGAAATGTTGAAGGAGTAATTAATGGTGCCAAAAACCTTACACTAGAAGATTATAGTGCAGTAATAATACCATCAATTTTCAATTTGCATCTAGTGCTAGTGTTATTCATAGTTTTTCCTATGAAATGTAATGTAACAACCAGATTGTTACCAATCCAATCATCAAAACCTTTGGTTTGGATGGCGAGTTTAATGTATTGAATAAATTCTGGAATTGTTTTCAAGAATTTATCATGTGCAATATATGCTACGTCAATATTATTGTTGAGATCAATTTCAGTGATTCCCAAATTGGCTTGTTCTATGTGAGGAGATTGTGTGTCAAGAAGTGCAACAAGTGCCAAGTCATTTTCATGCTAGAACTTTGAATCCAATGACAAGTAGTCCAAAATGAATTATATTGTGACCATGTCTTAATAATTCTTTGGCAAAAGTGTTATTCATCAAATCAAGAGTTGCTTGAGTTCCTGTTAGGACAACAAGTATTTCTTCCCTTGTATGATGATATAAACCAGTTTGAGTTTCCAATAATCCTTTCTGATAAAGGGTTGAAGGGTTCATAAGTTGCAATTTATTATTTGAAAAGATATATGTTGATCTTTGCAAATCAGCAATTTGTTTTAAAATAATAGTATCTCTTTCTTTTCTACTAACAATTCTTGTAAGTAAAGATCTATTATTTGAAGTTGAAGCAGATGTGGAAGCTAATGTCCTTAAGGTTACAGTAAAAAATTGTCTATTCATGGAATAGGTCTTTTAGGAGTTTCAGAATTGAAAGTGAAAAATGTTGTACTCTTCTTAAGAGGTTTATTCTCTGAAGAAGGTGTAACAGTGATTTTGTTAAAGGCTTGTTCAATTTCATCAATTGAAAGAGCAGCTTTTAGCGTATCTTTCATAATTGTGGAAACTTCTTTTTCCAATTTGTCTAATCTTTCATGCATTTTTACAAGTAATGCAACGAGGAGATTATTTTGTGCAATTTGAGTTTCGCCTCCCTTAATGCTAAAGTCATTCAAGAAATAGACAGTTTCTATCTTGCCTTGAGCTTTATAGGGAGAATCTACGAATATCTTAGTATCAAAAAGATGTTGATTTTGATACTTCATCAAAAACTTTCAACATGTCTTTTGAGGTCATTGAATGAATTTGGACCCAACACTCAATGTTGTGCAGCCACGTGATAGTTTGAGCTCCGTAAGGGGGAGGTGATGTTTCTATAGAAAATCACCTTTTATATATGTGGTTTTCTAATTTCCATTTGTGACTTTTTAATTAATCATTTTATTTTGTATGTAATTTTTTCTATTCATGTGAGACTTTTTCCCATTTATTACTTATTAATTAATCAATAATTTTGTATAGGTGACATTTTCTATTATTTATGTGACTTTTTATTTGATATACGTGACTTTTTCTATTTTGTGTGACTTTTCATTTACATGTAAATTATATATATATATGCGACCTTTTAATTTCTGTTTGTGACTTTTTAATCAGTTGATTTGTTTTGTTTGTGACTTTCCTACTCTATGTGTAACATTTTTTATTTGATATATAACATTTTTCTATTATGTGTATGACCTTTTAGTTTACATGCACCTTTTATATAAGTGACTTTTTAATTTTTATATGTTAATTTTAAATTAAACATGTCTTTTTTCTGTTTGTAACTTTTTAATTCAATACGTGTTTTTAATTAATTAGTTATAAATATGACTTTTATATTAAATAGTCACACAAATTAATTTATGGTACTTCCCCTCCTAGGTGGGATGTACGTCACAACTTAGATTATTTCTTAGTCTGTTAAACAAATGTGACTTTTTATTAAACAAATGTGACTTTTTATGTAACTTTTAAATAAAATGTGACTTCTTTGTTTCTATATAATATAAAATAAAAAGTCACATATTATATGACTTTTCAACATGTGACTTTTTACGTGACTTTTGAATTAAATGCGACCTTTCATTTCTATGTATAAAATAAAAAGCCACATATTATGTGACTTTTTAACGTGATTTTTGAATTAAATGCGACTTTCTATTTCTACGCATAAAGTAAAAAGTCGCATATTATGCTACTTTTTTTAACATATGACTTTTTACGTGACTTTTGAATTAAATGCGATTTTTTATTTTTACATATAAAATAAGAAGTCACATATTATGCGACTTTTAAACTAAATGTGACTTTTTATTTCTACAAATAAATGAAACTTTTTAAACAAATGTGACTTTTTATGTAACTTTTGAATTAAATGTGACTTTTTTTTTATTTAAGTCTCTTGTAATTGAAAAATAACATACAAAAATTAAAATGTTCACAATGCTCAAAAAGAAGTACAAATAGACTAAAGGAGGTTTAATTAAAAAAGTCAATTTTAAAAAAAATTAATCACTACTTAAATAATAATAATAATAAATAAAAACCGTAAAAAAATATGCAAAGGCCACAATTGTTAACAAAATTCGTGCATGGAGGAAATTGGCTACCGTAAGATCATGAACTATGAGCCGGATTTTTACGGCTTTTTGAGGAATGAATTCTTTTGGCCGTATTTTTCTAATACTTTCTCGTTTTGGTGGTACTAACCTAACGCTCCCATTTATAAAAGCATGGTAATAATTCCCTTAAAGATGCACCTTTCCCAATAATTGTTATGTTTTTATATAGTTTTCCCTTATTCCTTCAATCTTCAACCTTCACATAATTTTCAAAATTTATTTCATAATTCCTCCCATTCTAAAATCACAAAATTTTATCTTCATATAATTTTCAAATTTTCAGATCTTAGTTTCTTTGAATCTGTAGAAACCAAACCCCAAAAAATGTCACTTTTCTAATAACACTATTTATATTATTATTATTATTTAGTGTCGTAGATTGTATGGAAATCATAAAGTTGAATTAAATTTTCTCAAAATCGTAACAGTTTATGTAACACTTTTATATATTGTACGGAGATAATGATTATATATATATATATGTGTGTGTGTGTGTGCAACGCGACACGTTTGTTACATAATATAGGGCATTACGTTTTAAGTATTATTCTTTACTGTTGTTCCAATTGGATAAACTTTTTAAAATTATTTTCTACAAAAATTTTACGTTGTTACTTGCCATGCATAAAACTCTAGATCTGTAAATTAAAAAAAACTATTTTTTTGTTAAAGAAATTAAAATCCAGCTACCATTAATCTCCATGATAGGGTTTCTTAATGAAAGTTTTCCAAATATAGAACAATTTGAAATTAGTGTAATTTTGTCAAAATACAAGTTTTGTCAATATAAAGTTAATTTACTAATCTAGATAATGCAAAAAAGAAAACTCTTACATTAAAACGAAATTAAAAAAAATGAAAAACTTATAAATCTCATTTTCGAGTTTTAAAATTTAACTTTTCTTACTTAAATATTCATCAAGGGTTTTCAATAATTTATATTAGTTTATTAGTTTTTTATATTTCTTCAAAAAAAATTAATTTTTTATATTCCTTTTTTATTTTAGTTTGCTCATTTCTTTTTTTTAGCATTTATATATAATTATGAGTTTTTATAATTTTTTATTATTCGCTACCGATATAAATTTGACAGTGAGTAACTGTTCAATTTCTTAGAGATAAGTACTTTTTAGAATTATTGTTCCCGCTGCTGAATTATTCGAAAATGAAGGCATTATAAATTAATTGTCTGGTATTTTCTATATTTATTTACTTATTTATTTATTATTTATCTTTATTTGATTTTCAAAATTTTTTTCTCAGAGTCCTTGATAATATGGAAACCAAATTTTTTTTTTATCATCTAACTTGAAAATCTTTGTGACTATTTTTTCAATCTTTGTTTCTATATCTTTTATATTGCAACGATTAGGTTGTAAAGGATGTAAATAGTTTATTTTCCTAGTCTTTTTTCTCTATAGATGTGAAGCTTTCAAAATACCGACTGAATTCACGTTGTTATGTCATTTGATTTAATTATTATTGTGACCATTCATTATTTTTTCTAATTTATGTAATGAATTTTTTTTATATGAAACATTAGGAACTTGTCTCCAACGTACGATTGGGAATTTGTTTCCAACGTACGGGTTGAATATTAATTTATCGATATTTTAATTTGACGAAGATAATAATGAATTTTAGCGAAAATTTTGTGAATAGAGAGACATGAAATTCACAAGAAGAAAAGAAGCTGTACAAAAAAATTACTCCCTACATTCCGTTTATTTGATCTTATTTTTCTTTTTAAGATATCCTACTACATATATGGTCTCCCTTTTATATTAAAAGGTCTAACTTGCATTTCATTATAAATATATCATATTTAGTATTTTAATTAT
Organism: Nyctanthes arbor-tristis; assembly: GCA_963692815.1. NCBI lineage: Eukaryota > Viridiplantae > Streptophyta > Magnoliopsida > Lamiales > Oleaceae > Nyctanthes > Nyctanthes arbor-tristis. The sequence goes on along the minus strand of CAVNYN010287863.1, from coordinate 11,177 downwards.
AACTATAAATTTTGAATTTTACTCATAAAAAGGGTACGTCGGGACAGTACTTTCTCATGAGTATGCAAATTTTTATTTGAACGGTTATCGAGTGAATACGAGTATATACAAAACTTTATATTTATTGTTTTTGTCATGCAAATCCGATAACAGGTCTTTGTGTAATATTTTATAGAGTCGGGTCAAGATAGGTCGGGTCATGAGGTAGGGTGAGACGCCACCATGACTCATGAATGTTTTCCTCTTTCAATTAATGCTATGTGCAACACATTGATGAATGTATAATAAAACAAAACATTAATTTAAAATTTTAAAGTTTCCAATATTAACTAATATAATAGCATGATTATTTCAATTTGATAGAAAAATCATTTTAAAAAAATAATATAATAAAAAATAAAAATAAATTGCCACAAATTTATAGGTCGATTGGTCAAAGTGCATTTCTTAAAAATAAAAAAATGATTGGTGGGTCACGTGTCTATGGGCGGGTCCATATTGACTCACACCTCCTGGACCTACGGCGGGGCAGACAATGTTGCCCGATTTCCGTCATTTTGCCTTGATTAGACGTGGCGGGTTAATCCTATTAGGGGCATGTCTCTACGGATTTTTGAGTCGATGTGTCTAATTGTCATCCTTAATTACTTCATTACTAATTATTAAAACTTTATATAGTTTGAAAGTGTGAACTTGCACAACGCGTTTGGAGGAGACCAGAATTATGAACTCTGGTATTTTATTACAAATATCCTATGGTGAATTGTAGTTCTCATATCAATTCGTAATTTTATACAATACAACTGATATATTTAATTTATTTATGACATGATGTCCACACTCACACATCAATTTTGATATGAATGTACACTATAACTCTACCCGTGTAGCGCACGAGTGAGAAAAATCTAGTAATATATAATACAAGAGTTTTCAATTGGATTTGGATTCTCAATTGTAATTTTCCTGCCTATAATTTTGCTAACGTCATCATGATGTTGCACAATGATTTAGGCCGGATTATCTTGATATTGCACAATGATTTGGGCTAGATTACTACCTCTACATATGGTGCACTAATTGGTTTTATTTTTTTATTTTTTTATTTAATTTATGAAAGCATAGTAATTTTCATAATAATGAGTAAGTGAAACTAATGCTCCCTTAATTGTTTCAAAGACGAACTGCAAAATATTACTAGAATAATCATTAAATTCGTCTTTACCTTTAAAGACGCACATTTCCCGAGAATTACTATGTTTTCATATGCTTTTCCCTTATCCCTTCAATCTTCCCATAATTTTCAAAATTCATTTCATAACTCCCTATTTTAAAATCACAAAATTTCATAATTTTCAATTTTTCCTTTTTTAGAGTCCTTGAATCTATAGAAACCAAACCCCAAAAAAAGTCATTTTTCTATTATTACTATTTATATTATTATTTACTCGAATTCTCACATCCGCGTTGTACGGGGATTCTAAAAGTAATAATAACAAAATTCATTTTAGTTTATACAAAAATTTAATAGAATGCTAATACAGCTAATTGAATAATATATTAGTATTATGAGACATAAGTTTTTATAACCATTATATTATATCTGAATTATTTAAAACAACAAATTGAAATTTTTGTTCTATAGGAAATTATCAAAAAATTCTTATTTAATTACACAATCGGCAAACTGGAGTACTATAATTTAAAAAAAAAATCAATTTGATTCCTTATAAAATTAATTATCTCAAAATTATACAGCAAAATGAATAAATAAATAAATAATTGGTATATATAGAAGGTGACATCAGAAATGACATAACTAAATATCTTAATAAGCTAGACAAAAAGCGGGAAAAAATATCCACCACCTTACTCCTTTAATATATATATATATATATATATATATAGATTATTATTATAGATTGCATGGAAATTATAAAGTTGAATTAAATTTTCTAAAAATCGTGATAGTTTACGTTTACATTTTAAGTGTTGTTCTTTACTATTGTTTCAATTGGATAAATTTTTTAAATTATTGTTTACAAAAATTTTACCTTGCTGATTGTCATGGATAAAACTCTAGATCTATAAATAAAAAAAAAAAACTCAATTTTTGTTAACGAAATTAAAACTCAGCTACTATTGATCTCCATGATCGGGTTTCTTAATGAAAGTCTTTCGAATATAAAACAATTCGGAATTACTGTAGTTTTGTCAATATATAAGTTTTGCCAACGTAAAATTAACTAACTAATCAAGATAATGCAAAAAAGAGAACACCTACATTGAAAGAAATAAAAAAATTTTGGAAAACTTATAAGCCTCATTTTCGAGTTTTAAAATTTAAACTTTTCTTATTTTGATATTCACTATGAGTTTTCAATAATTTATATTAGTTTATTAATTTTTTATATTCCTTTTTTATTTTAGTTTGCTCATTTCTATTTTTTTTAGTATTTATGTATAATGTATAATTACGAGTTTTTATAGTTTTTTATTATTCGCTACCGATGTACATACCCAATACGTATTATTAGACTGTTAATTAATAATATGAAATAAGTTAGTTGATTTAAAAGTGAAATATAGTAAAATATTAATCGAGCACATAAGTGGATAACTATTAATATATAATATTAATAAAATATTAATTTAACGCTTTAAATACTAAATCAAAAATGTATATTTATTCTTTTTGTTATGCAAATCTGATAACACGTCTTTGTCCAATATTTCATTATTCATTGTTATTGAACTTTTTTGAAAATTAGTCTTCCCATACAACGCGCCAGTGAGAAGCTAAACTCATAGTTGCAATAGTTGACTGTGATATAATTATTTGTAGGGATGGTAATAGTGCGGGTTCGCTATACTTTGGACCTGCCCACGAGTCTTGAAGTCACTCCAGACCCACCTCAAACATACAAATTTATAGAGTAGATCAAGACATGTCGGGTGATGGGGAGGGATGAGACGCTACCATGACCCACAAAAAACTCATGAATATTTTCATCTTTCAATTAATATTATGTACAACACATCATTAATTAATGAACATAAGATAAAACAAAACCTTTATTTAGAATTTTAAAGTTCTCAATATTAACTAATATAATAACATGATTCTTTCAATTCGCTAGAAAAATTTCTTTTAAAAAATAACAAAATAAAAAAATAAAAATAAATTGCCACAGATTTATGGGTCGATCGGTCAAATTGTCATCTCTAATAATTTCTACACATTTTTAGAATTAAATTTATTAAAAAAAAAGAAATACTTAGTGGGTCGTGGGTCTGTGGGGTGAGTCAACGTGACCTACACGCACGCTAGATCCACAGCGGGTAGACAATGTTGCCATATACCTTTTCTTTTGCACCAATTAAGCGTGACATGTCAATACTATTAGAGGCAGGTCTCTACAAGTTTAATGGGCTGATGAGTCAAATTGTCATATCTAATTATTTGACTGCTAATTATTACTATTTTATATAGGTTGAACGTGTGAACTTGCACAATGTGTTTAGAGGAGACTAGAAGTTTGAACTTAAGTATTTTACTACAAATATCTCATAGTGAATTGTAATTCTCATATCAATTTATAATTTTATACAATGTAACGAGTATATTGTACTTTATTTATGACATGATGTCTACATTCACACATCAATTTTAATATAAATATATACTATAATTCTACTCGTGTAACGCACGGGTGAAAAAATCAAGCCATATCTAATTATCAACTCCAATATCAAAATCGATGATTTGAACTACTAAAAATACAGTCACCGACTTGATCAAAAATTCTTCCGATTTATTATTGGAAAGGGTCATGTTTTCACACGTACCTTGCAAATCAATCTTTGAGCAATTCAGCCTTGAAAAATCTTGCACGTATTTCAAAATCCTTCCTCATGGCTAGTGGCTACTTTTATCCCCATTTTCCCTCCACCCTTTCCCTCCACATTTTCAGGCCCAATTTTGACTACTATTTTATAATAATTATTATTATTGAATTGTCCAAAGTATCAAACAAAGCATTTTTATGGTTACGTTTACAACTCTGTTACTAGAGCCATTTTTTTTTTTAACTTTTTACTGGTTTGATCCTTTAATTATTTATATTAGTTTTGTTCATCCTTTTTTTGTTAAAAAATTAATCCTAGCAGTTTTACTTCCGTTCTAACCTCCATTCTAGATCCCAATCAATAGCCATAAAACTTTGTAAATCACATGAAAGGTGAAATAACACAAGATTCATTGCAAATCAACCATTAATGATTTTTCCCTTTTTTTTTCTTTTATGTTTCCTTGGAACATTGAATCGAAATAGCTAGAAATATGAACTTGAGCAAGTCAACCGATATCAATTAGCTTGTTTTCCATGATCAACTTACTCGTTATGAGACAGCTCTACAAAGTATCTAATTTATGGTAATTATACAAGTGAAAAGATATCTTAAGAATAACAAACTATAAGATTCAACAATAAAGTTTAGTAGCTAGTTAAAAAAAAAAATTCATGGCAAATTTTTTTATTAAGAAAGGACAGTGTTTAACTTCCAAACTATTCTCGAGACATTTCAACAGGAAAATTTCCATAATAAAACAATGGGTTAACTTCACCATTCGTCCTCAATCTTTCAACTTTTACACATTCTTGTCCCTATTCTTTTTTTCTCACCTTGTAAGTCCCCAACCTTTGATAAATAGTTGGGTTTTGTCCTTCCTTTAAGGTTCAGTCCATTTTTCCATTAAAACCTTATAAATTGACCATTTTACCTTTATACTTTTAAAAGTTTGGCGATCAAAAGTAAAAATTACCCTATATTTAAAAAAAATTGATAATAAGAAAATTTGAAAAAGAAACAAATTAAAAATAAATATTAATGAAAAAATCCCACCCTACCCAGCCCATATTTGTCCCCTGATTGTATTTTCTCAAGGATTTATATATCATAAGAGATCAACTTAAGGGAATTAATTTTTATTTTTAAATATTTATTATAAGAAAAAATTTGATAGACATATTTATTTCTATCGTATTTTTATTTTTATAGTTTTATTAATTATGACAATTTATAGCAAATGATGTTTTATTCTAAAAATTTCATTGTAAGAACAATTTAGTTTTTGTTAAAAAATAAAAATTATGAATTTATAGAATTCATATAGTGGCATTGATATATCAATGATGATACATTACAGTTTTACTCTATATACATTTCATACATCAATTATTTAAAAATAAATATTAATTATGTCAAACTTCTCTCATAGGAAATGAATCTATATTAAAATGCAATCACAAAACAAATACATATAGGGGTGAGATAGGATTGGAAAGAATAAATTTATTTTTGTATTTTTTAATAATATTTATTTTTAATTTGTTTATTTTTCAAATTTTCTTATTATCATTTTTTTTAAATCTTGGGTAATTTTCCCTTTTTGTCCCCAAGCTTTTAAAAGTATAAGGGTAAAGTGGTCAATATATAAGGGTTTAACGGAAAAATGGACAGAATCTTAACGGAAGGATGAAACCCAACTATTATATCAAAGGTTAGGACCTACAAGGTAAGAAAAAAGAATACGGATAAAATTGTGTAAAAGTCGAAAGATTGAGGACTAATGGTGAAATTAACCCTAAAACGGCAGACCCACTTGAGTTTCGGTTAGCTGTATCACGGCCCTACCCTGCAATCGGATTCGACGCATCCTAAACCGCTGATGTTCGAGTTTGTTTTCCTGTCGGCATCACGTGGCTGATTGATATAATCGTACGTAATTTATATAGCCGACTGAATCGGACCCCACACCAGAACTTATTTGCAATTTGGTCCCTCCACCGACAGAAACAGTGATCCAGTGTGGGTGAGTGTACTGCACACCAGTCATCACTTTTTTCTTCCACGTGGGGAACAACTCGGGGACCCACATGCTTCTCTTCAGGGGTCCCTCTGCTTTCGTGGTTGTACGGTCTTTTCATATTGACCAATCAAAGTCCTTCTCAGAACGAAACGGAAACGGAAAATGGCAGAAAGAATGGAATATAATAATAATAATAATAATAATAATAATAATAGAGGAACGGATTAATTGGCAAGTTGACGTTTTAACTACCTATTTGTCATTTTTGTTTAATTAGGAAAAAAAATTTTGTGCCGCTAATATTAAAAATTTAAGAATTTGAAGTTCGAACACAGATAAAAAAAAAACTGGTGTTGCGAGCATTAAAAACTCTACTCATTTTTTGATAGGTTAGCACGTGAGATGGTAAGTTCACTTTAAATCGTTGAACACAGTTTTTTGCCATTTATTTAAAAAAAAAATTAGGGTTGTGGTGGTGTTCTTTTGGGTGGGGGGGTTGGGGGCTGGGTTAATGAGGGCGAAGTGGGGATTTTGGGTGATTAATATGGCTAAGTACATGAAAGAATCCAATGAGTAGACGACACGTTGCAAAAGATAGAATAGTTACTCAATCATGCATCATTTACTCTCCTTTTTAGCTAATGATGAGAAGCACAATTTGGAGAAGTTTCAAGCATCCAATGCAACCCCGCTCGTTTAATAATTACATTAATTAATTAATGTTATTTAATTATAATTGAATAACCATGTGTTAATTCCTTTTTTTCCCCTTTTCTTTTCTCCTTTTTCCCCCTCCCGAAAGCATGAACTAGATACATTGTCATGTTTTCTTTTACCATTCAAAATCAAGTGTTGATAATTCAAATTCATAATGATAATGCTCCCCCCCCCCCCGCCCCAAAAAAAAAAAAAGAAAGAAGAGCGATAATCAAAGAATCTTGTAACCTAAATTTAGATTCATTGCAATTTCAAATTCCTAGCATTTTTTTAACGTGTAAGATCTATCTAACTATGACAATAGCACAATATTGCAAAATAGACGAAAAACGAAAACTAGTCTTTCTTAAAAGAAATAAGTTTACCATTGATTTTCAATTACTACTTTATTTCGATCTATTTGCTAGGAAAATTGTCTTACTTCATTAGGATCCCTAGTAGTTATGAAAATCTTCAAATTTTAAATTTAAATGACCTTTGGTCAATCAATCATATTGGAGCTAGTTATTTTAATCGCGTGCATGTTACAATTTACCAAATAAGAAAATAGAGATAGTTGTTAGAACATGTTTTCAAATTGTCATTTTCTCATTATGTGAAACTTTAATGCTTTATTGAATGACATCATCAGATCTTGTCAGCACCGTTCAAACCAATAATTGATTATTTAATTAATTAAAATATCAAACCTTGAGTTCTCTCTTAATTAAAAACGTGGTTAGGCTAAGTGGAATAATTCAATTCCTTAAATGTTAATTATGATCTAAAATCACTATTTGAGAACATCAATTTTTTGGAGATTTATTTGGTCTGTAAGTGTTCAATGAAATTGAAAAAGAACTCGAACCAACCGTTTGGCTATGTGATGAGCCATGGTTCCATCTCTAACATAGCCTGGGCCTAAAGCTGCCCATGCTTGTCGTTGAGTAAAAATATAAAATAAATGTGTGTACAATTAGCTCTTAATCAGTATCGAAATTTGAAATTACTTGGGTAAATATAACATTATTTATGCAAACATTTTTCGAAGTTCTTTACTTTCATTTATTGTGTACTGCTTCACATAAAGACACCATCACCATCAGTTCTTGTGGTTGCCCTATGGATAGTAACAGGAAAACTGGTACATGAACAAGTGTTCATTACACATTACATTATTTTTCTTCAACATATCATAAACTTGAGAATGCCAAATTAATAGTTGAGTCCGATTTTATCAACTGGTGGGGCCGGTTTGGTTCCGAAGAGAAATAAACCCAGACATATATTAAGCAGGCCATTCACTTGGTTATAACATTAAGTGAAAATGATCTCCCGTCATATATGTATGGTAAGACTATCCTGTCATACTCACACATAGCGACAAATTATTGGGAAAATAACACATATTGGACCCCTGTATGTAGGCCCCATATAGTTGTTCCAATAATCTTTTGTCATGAGTCCCGCCATACATTTGGCGGGACATCATTACTGTAACATTGAGTACTAATTCAAATACATAATTGTACTCTTACTACACGGATAAATATAGTACACGTGTACAACAAACACGTGCGTACGAGTATAGCAGAATAACGAAGATAGATGTATTTTATCAGTTATGTACATGTCATTAAGAAAGGCTCATTGCACCCAGATATTCATTTTTCAATTATGTCTGGTTACAAATATGTGTGGAAGTGTGACCTTAGACAATAATATTGAATCCAAATAAGTTTAAAAAAAAAATCTTTTAAAAAATCTGATTAATCTTTGCAACCTAATCATCAGTCAATCGCTGGGTGCTTAAATTCAATCTACATTAAGAAACTTAGATAGATGACGATTCTGCTTATATATTAAAGAAATTCATAGTTCAAATCATTACTTCTCCATACGTTACGGTTAACTAGTCGATTGTTGGTTGCCTTATCTTTAGATTGCAACATACGATAGCGGCATCTTAACCACGTAAAACAAAAAAATTACGTTCAAATAATATGTTAATTACATTGTTAAATTTATCTAGATCTTGACTTGCATAGTTTCTCACTACTAGATACAGTAGATACTCCAACAACCTAAAGGTAAAGAAAATATTCAGAATACCATTTACTTTTTAAAGATTATGATTGGATTTTTTTTTAAAGAAAATTTCATTCATAACTAATAACTTATCATATGAGGTTATATCATTTTTACCAATATGAGGATAGGTTACCCAAACACTGCATGGTCCATGTTGAAACATGCAACCCCGTTCTTCTTTTAAAAGGGCACTTTAGTCAATTTGATGAAATTGAAAAATGACCAAATTTATTTGATTATTTCATACAATAATATTTCTTTGTTATTTTTATTTCTCTTTTTTTTTTTTTTTTTAAATCAAGAAAGTGATTTTCTGGCTTATTATCCTTAAACAGAACATCGATGGTAAAGATTATCAATTTGTGCTTTATAAAGGTAGTTTAATTTTTCGATCAAGATTTAGTTGAATTTTATTACCTTTTGGTGATTGTTATACTGTAAGAATTTTATTTATGTTACATTGGTGTAAATGTATGAGATGAGATTATCAAAGCCACATTCACTGTTGTGGTTTAGTGGGAGATGGAAAATTTTCAACAATTTTGTAACTTATTCATTTAATTCAGTTGCGTGCCGTGGTTGTTCTTTTCATTCAAATATTGTCTTTATCTAAATAAACATGCATATGTCAATTTCGCTACACATTACTTTTCTTGTTATGGTCTCTTGAAACTTCATCGACTCTCCACCGTCAAGAGAGAAACTTACAAAATTCACCCATATGAGAAAAACGAGAGAAGCCATTGTACTAACGTCATGAGTGATTAATTATACCAGAAAATACAAAATGAATTAAATCCCAGAAATACCCTTCCGTGACTCCGTCCATCCCCTCCAATCTCCACCGCTTCTACAGTTGGGCCCTTTTGGCAGATCGCCACCAACAGCCCCTCCACCACCTCATCTGGGCCCCACTGCCACCGCACCCCCAAACCCCCCAAACATCACTCTCCCTTACATTTACATCTTTTGATCTATCCATCAAACATCAATCCTTGTCCCTCTCTCTCAATTTTCTTTTTTGATTTTCTTCTCTCTCAAAACACATATATTTGTTTAACCCTTGAGGCATTTGATTCTGTGATCCACACACCACGTCCACTACAGCTCAGAATAGGGGAGAGAGACTGTGAGAGAGGAGAGAGACCCTTTATCATAAACAGGGGTTTCTCTCAAGAAAAGAATCCCAAAAACACCCGAAAACCAAAAAAAGTCTCTCTCTTTGTCATAAACCACATTCTGCTTCTTTCTTGTTTTGTGTATAAAATGTATCATTTTCAGTGATTCATTTGAGGTAGAGTCTGTTCAATACTTGCTTTGATGCGTGATAATAGGCCTCGAGTGATTTTGTGCTTTTGCCCTTTCTTTTCTTGACTGTGAAGGCACCGACACTGGGTCTCTTGTCTAGGAGTGGAAGAAAGAAACAGAGTTTTGAACTAATTTTGGGATGGATACTAAAGGGAGGCTTGTGGCTGGTTCACACAACAGGAATGAGTTTGTACTCATCAATGCTGATGAGATTGGAAGAGTAAGCGCCTTCATAACAATGTCCTTGATTTTGCTCTCTTCGCTTAACTGTGGAAATGTTTCAATTGCAACTCCACTTGTGTTAAAATCTATTCCCTTTTGAGTTTCTTAAACCCCATTTTCTGGTTTTAGAAGATGTTTTTGTTCTCGCTTTTACTTAAAATATGAGGTTTGCTTCTGAACCATTAATTGTGCTTTTAATTTTCTCTTATGCATTCAATTTGGGCGTGAGATTTTGAGCTGGAAGCTCAGATTATCTAGATCTTTTCAGGAAATCTTCTCTTTACTACCTTGTTTTTTATTTTGGGATTTTTGCAAGTAAATGAAGGAAATAATTCCCTTAACAGATTCCGATTTTTATCCCTGTATGTTACCATTTTCCCCCAAAAAATTAATGCAAAATCTAGATTTAACTGAATTGCTTTCCCTGAATTACTTTCTTTTAGCCCTTCTTCAACTTTTCTAGATTATAGCCAGTCAAACTTCTCATGTATATTTTAACTTGGTCTGATAAAACCTGTTTATAATTGTTTGAATTTGTGAGTGACGGTGCATTAGTTTTACTTGTATGAATTTTGGACTGGGTTGCCTGATTGATACTAATTCATCTATGGTTAATTTCCGATCTTGATGGCAGGTAACTTCTGTGAAAGAGTTAAGCGGTCAGATTTGTCAGATTTGCGGGGACGAAATTGAAATTACTGTTGATGGGGAGCCTTTTGTTGCCTGCAATGAATGTGCATTCCCTGTTTGTAGAGCTTGCTATGAGTATGAAAGGAGAGAGGGAAATCAAGCTTGCCCTCAATGCAAAACCAGATACAAACGCATAAAAGGTAAGTGAAGATTTCTTTCATTCGCGTTGGCAGAAAAAATATTATTACTGTGATTTGTGAATAAAAGATTTTCCTTTCTTAAATAGCTGTGGTGGCCCATTTGTGTCAATTAAACTTCTCAAATTTTGAGATGGGTAATTTTCACCTATCAATCAACC
>CAVNYN010287862.1:81928-95068 GCA_963692815.1 Nyctanthes arbor-tristis | reverse complement strand
CCAATTGGTTCAAAAATCATTCTTTTTCCTTGTATCACTCCAATTTGAGCTTTTCACCTGTATGAACCATATCCACACAAATTAGGTAGAAATCTGTTCGGTTTCATGTAAAATTGCATAAGTTAAGAGAAGTATTTTTGCATATAAAATACACTTATCAATATTTAAAATGTAGACCTGTACAATATGAAATCATGTCTAGAACTCACATGTTAAAACGTGCAGATTTTCATGTATCTATTGAAGACTAATGAAGATGCATGAATGCTACTACTAGGAAGATTTCAACTTCTTTATAACTAATATATATATATATATAGATACACACTCTGCATATTGTATTTTGTATTTTGTATTGTAAGCACCACTATCAAGGTGACATTGAATGATAAGTTGAGACAAGTTAGTCCTTTATTCATTTATTTAATTTCACAAGTCTAAACTCATTTAAGACATTGTGTAAGAATTAATACTTTAGCGCTAATCGTTGACAAAAATTCTAAAACGAGTTATATATTTTCGAATATGCAAAAAAAAATTGAAAAAAAAGAAAGAAGGAACGAAAAAAAAAGAAGAAATTGTCTAGATTTACTATATGTAGCTGTCGAGATTTACAGTTCAATTATATAGAATGCATTGTTTGAGTGGTCCAACAAAGATGTAATTGTTGAGAATTATCGCGAATAAATATTAAGATATACGAATAAACTATATAAAATGTTATACTTCTTTACTCTGTGATTATTGCCCATCTCTCATATTTTAAGGAAAGAAAAAAGAAAAATGGTTGCTTTAGGGGCAAGAATGTAACTTTGTTAAAAATGTGGTCATTTTTCACTAGTTTTTGAAATGGACCATGTTTGAATTTGTATTTTTGAATTTGACCATTTTAGAAATTGTCCCATTTATTAATTAATTATTTAATATTATGCTTTTTATTCATTGTGATTCATATATTGTATTGTTTTATTACACTGTTACAGTAAATATTAAAAAAATGGCCGTGCATTAATTGGTATACTATAGTCTATATCTATACCTATAGAAAAGTAATTTGAATTCCGAAATCTTTTTCCCGAAGATTGCAGAATCCCTTATTTATTTATTTATTTTTCTATAGCCACCCACAATCCTTTTTTTTTTAATCTTTTTTCCTCATTTTTTCTACGAGTAATTTAAACACTATGAAGTAATAGTTGAAATTGAAATCAGTCACAATAAATACTACAGAAAAGATTAAAATAATATTATAAATACAAATTGTTTCAAGGAAAGTTTCCCAATATATTAGCTCTTTATAATAATTGATTAATAAGAGTGTAATAAAATAGAGTGCAATAAATGAGGTGTAATAAAAAAGAAAGGGCAAATTGAGAACTAAAAGAAAATTGTAGGGGTAAAGGTGGAATTCAAATATTTTACAAGGATTCCACATTTTATATATTAGTGATTATGTTATGTAACCACTCATTAATTTTTTTCATACTATGTAACAACCTCCCTCTAATTTTTTCTTTTCTAATCCTTTTTTCCTTTTTTCTATTTTTCCTATGAATACCCACTAATTTTATTATTGTATTTTATTTACCATTTTTTTCTTCTTTTCCTTTTTTCAATCCTTTTATCCTTTTTCTTTGTATTTATCTTTTTCTGTTTTTCGTAAAAGTTATAACCACCCACTAATTTTATTATCCTCTTTCTATTTATCATTTTTCTTTTTTCCTCTTGTAAGCGGTTATCAATTGGCATAAACTACGGTGCATTGTTTTAAAATCCGACTCGAAAACTCGACGAATCGGATGATGGGCAGGTGGGGTGATGTGATTTGGACGGGGGCCGCAATTGTCAGGTTGAAGACCCAGACAACCCATGGGTTTTGGGTGACCTGGTAACTCATCCCGCGCCCCAGCATAAAGTTTGACAAAAAGTCACAAAAAATTTGAACTCATGACCTTTTGCTTCCAACGAGGGATGGCAACGAGGTCGGGGTCGGGTTCGGGGCGGTTCGGGTCTGCCCCGGCCCGACTAGCTAAACTTTTTCCTTGCCCCGTGAACAGCCAAAATTTGGGGAGGATCGGGTCAGGGTGGGTCGCGAGGCAGATCGGGTTAGGGTTTTGACCTGTTTACTGACCCATTTGGATTTTTTAAATTTATTTTTTATTTTTTTCCTATTTTTTATATTTATTATTAATTTTTTAATTTAAACGGGGCGGGGCAGTTCGGGTTGACCTTGACCAGCCCCGCCCCCGCAACCCGATTCACCCTAAGCCAACTCGCCCCCGCTCTAACCTGCCAACCTGTGGGGAGAAAAAAATTTGCCCCGTTTGAATTGAGGCCCGACGGGTTCTCGGTCACGTCTGTTTAAATTGTCATCCCTACTTTCAACATGCCATAGAAATCCCCAAATAAAAGTGTTCCATATGTTTTGAAATACATTACATAATATTTATAGTTTCTATTTTTTATTTCCCGACCAAACTCTTTCATTTAAATTCAATTAAGAATAACTCATGCTGGTGACCTAATGACTCAGTGTGTTTATAAATTTATAAATTAACAATAACCCACCAGTTAAACCAATCATCAGGCGATATTACGTTAATCTTTGTCACTAAAACTTGATCATGCAATACACAGGGATGAAAAACTAGTATTTTGAAATGTTGGATTCATGCCAAAAAAGAGGCAGCGAAAAGAAGCAAACACTTCTTGCCAAAGAGTATTTCTTGAATATTTCTTTAGTATATTCTGGAATTATTCTTCCCGTACAATGCATAGGTTAAAGACTAGTGTGTATTTATAAGGACTAATTTATTGTTAAATTGAGACTCTTAAACATATACGTGAGTTCTCTATTGGACATGCGTATTGAGTGAAGTCGGCACTAGAAATTTTTTGAAATTGCAATTGAGTTGTGTTAGAGCATTCACTTTAATAATATTAAAGTAGGTTGTTAGTTGAGTTATTAGTTAACAATTCAAAAAAACCTACATTAATGATATTAAAGTAGTTGCTAAAAAATATTTAATTTAACAAGTTGTTAGTTTTATTATTAAAGTTGGAGCATCCACATTGGTAATGTTAAAGTAGGTTATTAATACAGCTGTTAGTTAACAACTCAAAAAACAACCTACATTTGTCATATTAAAGTAATTGCTAAAAGAATTTAATTTAACAAATTGTTAGTTTTATTGTTAAAGTTAACAACAAACTTAACAACTTTATGGTATTATTTCTTCTTTTTTTATTTTAATTAAATTGGGATTGGCCCACTATTTAACTATTGAATTGATAATTAAATTTAACACTCTTATTTATAATCACCAATGTGGCACAAATTAATAGTTAAATTTAATTTACTCTGATGTCATTTAACAATCACTAAAAACTCTACTTTTTACTTATATGGATAGTTAAACCTAATAACACCAATGCGGATGCTCTTAACAATAAACTTAACACTTTATGTAGTATTATTTCTTATTTTTTCATTTTAATTAAATTGGGGTTGACTCACCCTTTGATTATTAAATTGATAATTAAATTTAACACTCTTAGTTAGAATCACCAATGTGACACAAATTAATAGTTAAATTTAGTTTTCTTAGATATCCTTTAACAATCACTAAAAACTCTACTTTTTACTTATATAGATAATTAATTTTAACACTACTAAGGTAGATTCTCTTCATCATAGTCATGTAACTAACTTTAATTTTAGTTGATTGATAAAGTGGGTGCAATAATTACACATGCACGTAAAAAATGAATAAATGAATCAAGTATGGAGTTTTTAGTCTTAAAGTACGAGAATTATTTTCGTCAGGTACATAGTAATCTCGCAAACATTCTAAGGATTTTTAATTTATTTAATTAATTAGTTCACAATAATTACGTTGTAGAATTTCTATCTTCTTTCTATAATAATCTTTTATTTAAACCAAGAAATATAAAATTGTCAAATCTTTTTACAATTATTATTTTGATTTATTTCCCGGTTGATCAGCTAGGAAAGTGTACCAAGAATGGAAATAATACAAGTCAATAAATGTATAAAATTTTTAGATAAGGAAAGAAGGGATTACGGGCATATAATTCTCAATTAGGTATATATATATATACACACACACATATGTATCTAATTAAACCCCCGGGGGGAGGGGGTGCATGCATATATATAGATAATTCTTTCATACTAATATAGGCAAAAAAAAAAAAAACAAAAGAAAAACTAGAGAAATTAGTCGACACTAGAAATGGCCTTGAAATTTTTTATTGTAATTTTTCTTGTATTTCTCTCATTGTCGTGTGTTATCGATGCTAATGATTTTAAGTTACCACCAAAACTATTCGATGTGAGAAAATATGGTGGCGTTGCTGATGGAGAGACCGATAACACAAATGTAAGTTTGAGCACGAATGAGTTTTCATGTGCAATTTTATTTATGAATGATTTGTCTTTTTTCCCCTTCCTTTTCCACTTTAGGCATTTCTCAAGGCATGGAAGGATGCATGTTCATATGGTGGAAGAAGTAGGTTTTACGTCGCACCTGGAACTTTTCGGTTGGGCTCTGTTAGTTTTCAAGGACCGTGCAAGGCCTCCATGGCTTTTCTGATTAGAGGGACTCTAAAAGCCCCGACTCAGCCTGGTTCGTTCTCGACCGATACCTGGATTGGTTTCCGGTATCTCAATGATTTGACAGTGAAGGGTGGAGGATATTTGGATGGCCAAGGCCAAGTTGCATGGCCTTACAACGATTGTTCTAGGAATTCACATTGCGGGCCTCTTCCCGTTGTAAGTTCACTATTTGGGCCTTGCTATTTAATCAAGCAGTCCCTATGCAATTTTTTTTTTAATCTTTTTAAATTGTATACTAAGAGTAAATTCGCTTAAACTTCAAAAAGTTTCATCCAAGCAGTCCCTATGCAATTTTTTTTTTAATCTTTTTAAATTGTATACTAAGTGTAAATTCGCTTAAACTTCAAAAGTTTCATCCTCCACTAGTCAATAACCTTGATTTTTCAGTTTTTTTATGGAGTCAAATAGGGCTCTTGTTAGTTCTCGGGCTGTTGGCTCTCGAGCTCTGTACAGGAGTCCTATCTGATTCCATAAAAATTAGCCCTTGATGTTTATTTGATTCAACTTTTATTGCTACTTAATTTAGAGGATATATATATTAATATTTTTAACAGTAACATTTGTGTCAATTGTCTAGTCTGTGAGGTTCGATTTTGTAACCAATTCAAGAGTCCACCATTTGCGATCAATCAACAGCAAGAACACTCATTTCAGCTTCTTTGCATGCTACAACATGAATATTAGCCACGTTAGAGTCATGGCACCGGCCGACAGCCCTAACGCCGATGGCTTTCGCATTGGGGTCTCAAAGAAAATTCAGATTGCGCATTCCGTGATTAGCACCGGCGATGATTGTATAGGCTTGCTTGCTGGCAGTCAAGATATTGACATACACGACGTTTCTTGTGGGCCCGGTCATGGCATAAGCGTCGGAAGCCTCGGCCGAAGTCATGAGGACGAATATGTCACCGGAATAAACATAAGAAACTGCAGCTTCATAGGAACGGATAATGGTGTGAGGATCAAAACATGGGCACCTTCCTTGTATAGTTTGGCCTCCGATATCAATTTTCGATACATTTCTATGCACAATGTGAGGAACCCTATTGTTATTGATCAACAATATTGTCCCCCTCCTTGCGGTCCATGGCAGGTAAGAATATTAAATTTTGAAGTTTTATGGAAATGTGCTCTTTTTTGGCTGACTTTTCGCTGAGTAATTCTATAGAGACATTAAAAATTGACATCATTTGACACAATTTCATATAGGTGATGATAGCACTCCATTTCTAGTGTAACAAATTGGGCTTCGACTTTGGAGCCCGACCTCCAATCAGGAGTTTCCAATTCACCTGACACAGATGATTTGACAGCTCTTAATTGGTGGTTGGGTTCCGAACTCCGAGCCCAATCTTCTTTATTAGCCAAATAAGATGATAGCATGGATATATTTTCGTTGCACAATAAAATTTTGCTTAAATCATGTCACAATTTTATGCAATTTTTCTAACGAAAAAATGCCGGCTCCTTAATAAGAAGCCTGCAGTTGTAAAAAGCAAGAAAGTTCACTAGTGGATTTCAAAGAAACCATGGCACATACATATAGGCTAAACTTCGAGTGGAATTTATTGGTTTTTAAAATTCCGCATTCTTAATAGGAATCCTACCGTTGTTTTCTAAGAAAAAATGAATTCTATGTGTCCACTTAAGAATATTTGATTTTGTGCTTGATAATGACAATAGTCTTCTTGTTGGTAGGGTGGCTCACTGAGTTCAGCTGTTCAGATAAAGAATGTGAGGTTCAGAAACATTTGGGGCACGTCGAGGTCGAAAATTGCTGTTAACATACAATGTAGCAAACTGATGCCTTGTCGGAATGTTGAGCTTATAGACATCGACTTGACCTATAATGGTCCGGGTGGTGGCCGAGCCATTTCTCTGTGTTCCAACGTCAGAGGTTTTGCTCACGGCAAACAACGGCCTGCTGGTTGTTTATGAAAGCGCAAGATCGGAGCTCATGATCATGTTGTGAATTTTTAGTACTGTGTTTTCACGGATTATTAATCCTAGTTTTTGATTTTATCTTGAGAATAATTGTTAATTTGCAAAACTTTTATCTAAGGCAATAAAAGCATATATGTTTCATGAAAGCACCAATTTATTTTATTCTCAGAAATCCATAACATAGGTGAAGAGCCTCCTATACACGCAAAGCAAATATGAAATGTCAATTTTGTAAGTTATCTTGCTAAATTTTGTCCGTAACATGAAAACAGACCGAATTTGTCAATAATAATGCTCCTAACAACCATAAAATTCTCGGGAAATTTTAAGGCCTAATCATAAATCTCAATAACCCTAATGATCAATTATGCAATTAAATATTTACTCCTTCTGTCTCAATTATATAGTTTACTTTGCTACTTCACTTGGACTAAGAATTGTATTTGAAATAAATATTTTGCAATTTGTGTTCTTAATTTACCCTTATTTAATGAATATAATTTAAAATTAATAGTTTTAATTAGGTATTAAATGAGGGTAAATTAGTAAAATAATGCAATTTTACACTTTTTAATAAAGAAAGTGGACTATATAATTGGAATACCCCAGATATAGACTATATAAATGGGACGGATGGAGTAACTTTTAAGTTACAAAATTAAGTCACTTGGCGTATCTAAATTACAAATGCAAGTCCTCCACCGAGAAATCTAAATTATGGTTTTATCATGTCCTAAAAATTAAACCCCAAACCAAATCTCGTTGCCTTTAGTTCTATATATAACTATTATAACCAACAAATTTTGTAAATTTTCCTATATGAATTTTTTAGAGCTCCTATTTTGATACCAATATGCTCGTAGAACAATAAACTTTGCATGTAGACACTACAACAAATGTCTCGTACAGCGGCGACATAGGCCGAAAAGTCGCCGCAATAGGCCTATTGTGACGATTTTTCGCAACGATAATTTTGTTACTATAAACCAGTACTTATAGCTTTCTAGCGACGACTATCCGGACTGTAGCGATGACAACGATCTTATGTCACCGCTATAGGTCATATAGTTTTGGGCCACAAAAAATTTTGACCCGACCCATATTACCCAGGTCAACCCGACACACGCCTCCTTACCCGACCCGCCCTCACTTTATTTAATTGAGTGAATTTCTTTGCACCTCCAAGGAGTCGAACCTGAGACACCCTCCTTTTGCACATGGGCCTTTACCAATTGAGCTAAAAGGATTTTTGATTTATTTTTTGCATTTATAATATATATTATATAAATTATTACACCTATAGCGACGAACATGACACCTATAGTAACAACTTGTCATCGGCATAGGCCTCAACAAAGATAAGAATTCTTCCCTCCAACAGTATAGCAACGACTTATATGTCGCCGCTATAGAAGTAGAGAATCGCCGCTATAGGTTTGACCTGTAGCGGCGACATCACGTTGTCTCCTCCGCTAGAGGTTGGACCTATAGAGGCGACATAAATTTGTCGCCACTAAAAGTTATATGCTACTGCGGCGACAACGTGTTGCCGCTATAGCCAAAGCTGTAGCGACGACTTTTTGTGTCATCGCTGTGTGTCGTTGCTGTAGGCCAGATTTTTTGTAGTGAGAATGGACTCAATATTTGGACTAGACTATGCCTTTTTCTGTTTATGTTCTTGGAGTCTCTCAAGTCGAAAATAGATGCATATATACACACAACTATCACGCTTTCTCTTGCATTAACTATAGTTGGTGTTCTGTTTCGTCTTCTCAACATGTTGGTCAAGTTCTCAACTTCATGGGTGAACAGCGTCGATCTATAATTGTAGCATCTAAATGTTTCACCATGTTTCCAATACTTGTGTGGAAGTGGGTTTTTATGGATTTTGATGGCAAACTTTTGTTAGCATTGACACCATTATTTATTTTTGAATGCAATGTATGCCTTTGTTGATGGTTATCTGCAATTATTTTAGTTAGGAGGTGAGAAACTAAAGTGTATCTTTTAGAAATTACATTGGATAATTCGTTGTGTTCTTGACTCCATATATCCAACTGAAGAAGATAAAGCCAAAAGGATGGGGCATCTTGGACCAATCACTGGTCAAATTCCGTCATGTGATCGAGGCATTTTTGGTCAAACGTTCCTTTATGACCTACATGGTATTTTCCCTATTTTTATTCTATTATTATTATTATTGTCAAACAAAATTAGAACTATGTACTAATCGATTTCAAAGAAGAATTAATATAATTAGTAGTGTTATTTTTTAAACTAGAGATAAGTCTTCGGTCTAATTGGCAATTTTACATTAGAAATTGGTAGATAATTATAAATACATAAAGACATCAAATAACTCTTCCGATCTCAATAAGAAAATACTAATTAGACTCGACACTGGTTTCCATTCTAGATAAATAATACTATTCTAAAATAATAATTATAATAGCAACAAGAAGAAGAAGAAGAAGAAGCTGAATATTATGGTTCGAACAAGTGATACAACGGTTCTCAAATTCTGAGTTGGAGGTCTTGAGTTTGAACTACACCTACCCATTCCCTATCAGGCCCTAGACTTTTAGATTGCAAAAGTCAGTTAAATGTGTAGTCATCTCTCTGCACGCTCTCTCTTTCTCGCCTTGGGCTTCGACTTCACCATTAATTCCGGCAATATCATTAGAACCGGAACCCTTTCCAATGATACTAACGTTTAGGGTTCCGATCTGAAATTGTTTGTGATGTTTTGTGGTGTTAGGGTTCTAATTTGAAATGTGGTGATATGAAAATTGTTTGTGATGTTTGCGATGTTAAAGTTCCGATAATGAGAATGATTTGTAATTGTTGTAGTTGTGATATTTTTGTGATTGGAGCTGGAGTGATTGTGACTCGCTGGAGATGAGCTGAGCCACCGAATTTGTGACTGTGCCGATGAGTTGTGACTCACTAAATATGAATTCTGACTTGCTAGAGCGTGTGACTCTAGTAAATGTGACTTTTGTGACCAACCCCTGATTTCGTGGCATATCTTAACATGATCGAAAATGATAAACACTATTTTTCTTTTTCTTTTTTCTTTTTTTCTTTTTTTTTTGGAAATACCTTTATTTTTTTTTCCTATCATTTCCGACAACAATAAGATGAACAAACAGCAAAATTATGAGTTCCCTCTTTTGCTGCTAGGAATGACTACTGAAATTTTGGTAAAATTTTATCTAAAAAGCAAAACTTAAAATTTTGTTTTTTTTTTATTTAATTTTTTTTTAATATATAAGGATCAATTCTCAATTCTCGTTATAATTCAAATCATTTAGTACTTCGAGAAAGAACACAAATTCAAGCCAAACTTGGAGCAACATTCAAAATACAAGGGTTCCTAAAATTACAAGAATAATTCTAGCCAACTCATGAGCATCCACACTAGCAGTCCTTCGAGCATGTTTCACCGTGAAATTATATACCCCCCAACCATAAGTAGCTTGCAATCTTGAACGAGCAAACCAAATTCAGTTTGTTCATTGGCATCACCATGCACTGCATTAGTCACGGCGTTTTGCGTCTGCCTCAAATACAACATTTGAGATCTCCATAGAATGCAGCCAACTGATAGCATCCTTCACCTTGTTATTACTTCATGAATTATGAGTTACTAGTTTTAGATATGATTTTATGTTAAAATTTTACTTAAATTATGTTCAATTAGTTATCCATTTCCATGCAACTTAGGCTAGATGAATTCAAAAGGAAGGATTTATTTAGGCTGAAAAATATCCATGAGGGTTTAGCTGCCAAGGCATATGAACATAGTAGTTGATCAAAACCAAACAGCTTTCCGTTTTCTCTATGAATTTTCAATTGAACAAATCTTCGTTTTCAAGAATCATACACTATTTTAGGAGACAACAATCATCCAAGACTCAATATGTGATAGCTCTTTTCATTTTCAAGTGGCAGTAAGTTAAATGCTTTATCAGCTAAAAGAATACCTCGAGCAATTACATTCCCTACTAATTAGCACAAGATAAAAATTTCAGATTTTTTAAGGTCGAGTAGAATTCATTCACAATTTCATAATATAAGGTAAAATAATTAAATATTTAAATAAAAATTCGAAAATGTGGCTGAAGAATCATGTGCATCGCACCTGTCTCATACTAGTAGGTTTAAATGTCAAAAAAAGTCCAACCACCAGTTTCCATAATGCATAATAGAAATTTGGCATAATAGAAATTTGATATTATACCAGCTTGTACATGTACAAAAATATTGGGAGGATTTATCATATATCTACATGTAAATGAAATTGATCAGAAAACCAGGGAAAAAAAGGGATACTCTGCTTGATATTTAGCATCTTGAGTCACAAGTCACACTTACTCTACGGCTCTAGTTCTTTTGAGAAAATTCCCTTCTCGTCTAATTTGGACAGTTTGCTCATTTTTGAAATGAGAAGGGAATATTTTTCCCAGATACTGTAATATGCTGGTAGCCAGACAATTTCAGGCAGCAATTGACTCGAATACAATAATTCAATTAATTTCATATGAAACTGTTAACTAGTTCAACTGTCCATGAATTATTATGTCCATAAAAGAGCAAAAGCCAATTTGAGTACCAAGATCATCATAAGGCTACAACAGTAATTGCTTGAAAATTTATAACAAACTTGAGCATTCCAGCGAACAACTCGACAAGATTTTGAGACAATGATATACTAAAGAAATAGTGGTCTGGTCACTCCATTATGCATTTTTGAAGAGTAAAGTTAGCCATAACTACGACTAATCCTAGCTAGTGTTGTTCCAGATTAGTAACTACAGTCAGATCAGAGAAACATGCCAAACCTTGTCTTTTATCTGGAGTCATATATTGGTGAACTTGGTACAATCGAATGGTCCTATGTCATTGGTTTTCCTTTTGACCTGGAAATCAAAAGAATATGAAAATTAAATATTGGTAGCATAATTGAAAGTGATAACACAATGTATATTTTTGCAATTAGCCAATGACGTTTAGCATGTGCCACACGACTGTCCGCAATTTTTTCAGACTACTAAGGCAATGGATACGAGTAGTTGAGTCCAGTTATAATGATACATTGTGGTTGTGCCAAAGCATAATAAAAAATTCTTGAAACAAGGTTGAACTAGCTCGAAAATTTGTAAAAGTATTTCACACAAGACTATTTCCGAACACGTGCTCGGAATAAAGAAATTAAGATCCTAAAAGAAACTAAAATAAAAAGCAAAATTTTTCTCCTAACAAAAGAAATACCATTCTACATAAGAAAAACCATAATTTCCTACAACTAGAAACCCTAAGCAAATAAAATTATCAACATCTGTTCACCATTCTCCCAATGCTGTTTGCCAGTTTCAGACTTGTGCAGGTTTATTACTGAGGTTTTGAAATCATGCATCTTAGTCCCTGAAAGTTTTGGGAAGTTAAAGACAAACACTTAACATATAAACTCGTGTAAACTGGTTAGTACTCGTGTGTTGAAATTTTCCAGGAAAAATCCTCTCAACTGATTTCTTGATTGCTTAACTGATTCAGGTTTTACGTGTTTTTTGGCTGGTTCTTTTTTAGTCATGTGTTTGTCGTGAGATTTTTCTACAGCTTGAATTCAAATTTTCACTTCAATTTCATACCCACCTATGTCATTCTTCCTTCTATAAGAGCTTAATCGACAACTCTTCCCAAATCATCAAGCAACCCAAAGTTAAAGAAATTTTAAAACTTCAATATGGTGACAAAAAAGTTATATCTACTGATCAAAAATGCATTCTGTTCTCTGGCATTCACAGCTCTACCTAAACTGCTCTACCTCAACTGTTGATATTGAACTGGATCAGGCTAACTATGTATGGTCTGAAATTCTTAAAATGTATATTGCAGGTTGGAACAGAAAGAGTAATAATATTAGCAAAGGAAAACAGCACCACCATCATCCATCTTACAATAAACAGAAGGCTAACAAGGCTGCGCTTCAACCTTACCTCAATAAATTTTATGACTAAGAATTTGTTGTTACACTGTTCAATATGGCTGGGCAAGGCTGTCTTAGACAGAGTTATTATCTTGATGTTCCTAACTCTTCATAGGTCCTATGAACTATAAGAAGTCTTTTCAACTACAGGTTAATATGCTTTCAATTTTTTCCAAAACAATTCTCCTCAAACTAATCTTAACCAATATATATCTATTAAAATAATTTTGCATATAAATTCATAATTTTCCTTACTTGCTCAACACATATTCTCCTAAAAGATCACCTTTTACAAAATTCTCAGGGAAAAAAAAATACACCGTCTACATCAAGGGTCGAGACCTCGTAAAGAATACTACAATAAATAGGTCTCAAAGAATACTACAGTAAATTAAAATATATTTTATGGAGCTTAATTATAAAAGACCCCCCAATATGACATGTGAAATTGGCATTGGGAACCAAAGATAGCATGCTGCTAACAATAAGATTTGTGTTCCTTGCAAGTCTTGATCAGAGTTCAGATCTAGATTTTTTTTTTTTTTTTTTTTTGGTTTTTGTGTGTGTG
>CAVNYN010287862.1:66204-81908 GCA_963692815.1 Nyctanthes arbor-tristis | reverse complement strand
CCCCCCGCGCGCCCCCCCCCAGTTTATATCTAGTTAATAATTGTGCTTCAGATACTTTTCCTATTGCAAGACACCAAAGAGGCTTACTCAATGATCCATCAAGAAATGCTAAGGCAGGCTACTAGAGGGATAAAAATTCACTCACAGGTCTCAACCTGTCCAAAATACTATCAGTAGCTTTTTCTGTTGCCTTCACTGATGATGCACTCACTGCGATGCCTCTTTTCATCCATTTGATGATTACTGGAAACTAATGGTTATCTAAAGATTACAATCTTAAGCAAGGTGCAAATTGCTATTACTCATGCCACTCCACCTTATGCTGCAAGTTGATCAAGTTAAACCCTCAGGAAGGCAATTTACTGAAGAGAAAGATTGGACCAGGTATAATGGAGAGAACTTCCCTCACTCCAAGTTGAGCATGTATTGAACAACAAATGATCAACTTGAGGGTGCAAGCTGCAATATTTCCTTTTTCCTTATTTTCATTTTCTAGACAGCTTTAGTTGCTTTCTTTTTAAAGTCAATTTGTAGTCCAATTTAAAGGGTTGAGTTATTAATTCAAGATAACACATTATTTCAGCTGTCCATGAAGAACTCAACAACACATTATGGATTTAGATGGTAAAAGAAGTTTTAAAAAAAAAAATGAAAAAAAAAAAACACAATGAGCAGACAAAGATAGGTAAACACCTTTAAACCAGGAGCACAGGTGACATTAAAACAAGAAGAAAGTGAAGGACGAAGAGTTACATGACACTAAGAGAAGAGGCAGCAAACAAAAAGAAACAGATTAATCTGTAAGCATGTTCTAGAATAAGAAACAGATGAAAAATATGTTCTTTGAGAAATCACACTTCTAACCAAGAATACTGATTGCCACAGTAGACCGTTGCAATGCAAAGATTATCCAAAAAAGTGACAGAAGGACCGAAGCACTAAAAACCCATATTGAAAAAGAGCTTACGACTTCGAAATTCTATCTGACATCTCATCCTTCAATAACTTATTGCTTCATGTCTAAATTCGATATTTAAAGAATGAGGATGTAAAAGTGTCCACATACCGGAGACCATGGATTTGGCTCAGGAAGAGATTTGTCAGGAGGGGAATTTTGTACCGCACCACTTTTCATTGTGAGTATTTCCTGTTGAAATTTCATTACAAATCACATATTTGTGCACATGGTGGATGAATCAATTACACATAAAAACTTGTAAAAATTGATAACATCAAGCATCATAACATATCCAACGATTAGGAATTAATCTTGTTTGTTTTTCTAGTTTTGTAGCTCCTTCCATTAAGGGACCGTTGGGGTTTTTTTCTCTATTTATATCGTTTCTCAGTTGTAAGATTCTTGGTTGATTTCGAATAAGAATTAAGAATGTTTCGATTTGCAATCCAAAAGTTGTTATTTGTCTGAGATGTGGATTTGTTCTACATCATACTGGTATCAGAGCATGGTTCATGGGAAACGACAAGATGCTCTTGGTGGTCATGTGAACCAAGAAGGTGATGAGGAGATAGCTGATCTGCATAATCAAATTAAGAATCTGACCACAATGTTCGATCAATTCGAGATACGGGCGAGGGAGTCCATGACGTACGGAGTACAAGGTTCTACACGAAGAACCCATGGATTTAGCGTTTGCCGACTATAAACCTAAAGAGAGATGGAGTCGGTTATGATAAGAAGAAAGTTGATGCCGAGCCAATTAGAACAGTGAAGTTCTATGTTTCTCCTGTCGTGCCTGGAGCTGTCCAACGCAAGGTTGCAACGAATCTACCAAAACTTGAAGGTCTGAAATATATAACCAAGTTTGATCCTACGGTTATTTGTACTATTAAGGAATCTGGTGAGCGTATCATTGGTAGTGTTGGAAAACTGTACTTTGAAAATTGTGTGAAGGATTTGAACAAAGATGTCGTGGGTAATTGTGGTGCTAAACTAATGCAGAGGTTTGTATACTTGATATCAGAGAACCGGACCTATTTTGAGCGAGGAAAAAGTGACACAGAGTTTAAGATTCGAGGGCAAAACTACGCCTACTCAGGGAGAATGATGAAGACGGAAAGGGCAAATTAATTAAATTTAGATTTTTCTTATTTTTAGAAAAATATAGTTGCTTGGTGATTACACAAATCTAATGGTTAAGAATAATTACTTAGTAATCACAAAGATCCAACAATTAGGAATTAATCTTATTTCTTTTACTAGTTCTGTAAGCTCAGCCCATTAAGGGACAGTTAGGGTTTTTTCCCCTCTCTATTTATATTGATTCTCAGCTGTAAGATTCTATAAGAATTAAGAGTCTTTTGATTTGCAATCCAAAAGTTGTTATTCATGTGAGTTGTAGATTCGCTCTAGAAGACGGGAAGAGCAAATTAATTAAATTTAGAATTTTTCTTATTTTTAGAAAATATAGTTGCTTGGTGGTTACACAAATCTAATGGTTAAGAATAATTACTCAGTCATCACACATATCCAACTATTAGGAATTAATCTTGTTTCTTTTACTAGTTTTGTAAGCTCCGCCCATTAAGCGACAGTTAGCGTTTTTTTTCTCTATTTATATTGCTTCTCAGTTGTAAGATTTTCGGCTGATTTCGAATAAGAATTAAGAGTCACTCGATTTGCAATCCAAAAGCTGTTATTTGTATGAGTTGAAGATTCATTCTACATCAACACGAAAGCCAAGTCAGTCGCAAAATAAAAGATTTATAGATAACAGCAACAGCTTTCAAGGTTTATCAAATGCTCAAAAACAAAAATTTCTTGCAGCAGACTGGTAGAATTATGCAGACAACAAAATAAAAGGCGAGTCATATAAACTTACCTCTCCAGCTGCTTCAACGGCAGCCAACCATTCATCAGAAAATGGAACAGCACTTTGTGGGGCTACAAATGTTCTAACTTTCTTCTCAAGACCATCATAATATTTATTGCTGCCATTAAAAAGATGCAAAATGACGTTTCCTCAGATTTCTGTATACGTGATAATTTCACATAGATCTGAAATCTTGAACACAAAATTCACCAAATAAGCCCTTTGCGGATAATACTTACCTTGATGTAAATGCAGCCTTATCGTTGAGAGATTCTTCACTAACTGTACTACTATTATCTTGAGAACCATTACTCCTATTGTGATCTAGTATGCAAGATTCAACTAAAATTCCGTCTGCATCTTCCCAAGTTTCATGCATTGGATTTGGTTTTTGAACATTAATCAAGGATCTTTTTTCTCCTGAATGTAGATCAGTAATGGAATCCATCATGCCACCCAAAACTCTAGTTTGATCCGAGTCATCAGAGATTATGCTTTTTACAGACAGAGAGTGATCCTTCAGAGGCACTCCATCATTACTATGGAAGAGATCTTCAACTACAACAGGATTAGGCAATTTCATATGTGCTGGCTTTTCATTAACATCAATATCACTTACAGATTTATCAGGAATTATTAAAGCGCTCTCAACACAGCATTCCTTCACTGCCTCACCATATAATGACTGAACCAGCAAATTCTGTGTGTGATAGAGTAATCTCTTTTCCCCCCCAAATCTATCTTCCATTACTAGAAGCGCTTTAGTACTTGAACTGTTCTCTTGATGACCATCTGACGTTGACCCTGCTTCTGTAATGCTTCTGTGGATACCTTTCTGTGACGCCTCACACATCTTGCTTCTTAAAAACATACTACTGTTCAACTCTACTGCCTGTGTTTCCTGAAGTGGACTGTTTGACGTATGTTTACTATCTGTGTCCTGCACCAACAGATCATCTTTCAATTCATTAATTTCCATATTCTGCATGTCACAGTCCTCCGGAAATCTCCCATTAACACCAACCAACGAGTTTGTTACTTCATTAGGAGTTCTATTGAGTTCCAAATAGTCTGCGTTAGCTTGGGGTATACCATCATAACAGGAAGTATCAGCTAAAATATTCTGACTTTCAGATGAATGGATATTTTCCCCCTTTAGAGATTTTTCAGTCATTTTGTCTATGTTGAAATCATCATGAACAACAGCAGCTGGACCCTTCATATTTTCCATCTGAATGTCAAACAAATGATTTCCCTCTTTTCCAGTCACAGCAACTGCTGGAAATGTTTCAGCTAGATTTTCTTGCAATGATTCTGTATAACATACTTGATTCTCAGGCAACAAACAATCACTTGCTTGAAACGTACCATTTTTCAATGAATCTAGTTCAGCTTTTTGATAAATGTCCTGAAGCTCTGAAGCTTCTACAGATTTCTTAATACTAGCACCATCCACCAATATACCAGAGATGTTAAAGCTTTCAATAGTTAAAATATCTTCTGGAGACTGCAGCTGTGCCTTTCCCACATATAAGTTATATGCTATCACATCTTTCTCAGTAGCTTTTACTGAAAGATCTTTATGTCTGTTCTTAGATGCAGAACGTGTGCCTTTGTTAATACTTCCTAAAGCCTTATAGTCTTCATCTCCACTATAACAACTTCCACATTCTTGTGACTCTTTTGATGGTACATCGGCTCTTCCACCTGTCTTAAAAATATGCTTATCTGCACAACCGTGATCAGTCTTCCCAAGGAAGGCCTTTAATTGGCCAGTTTGCATCAAACAGTTATGCTCTGACATTAGGTTTGAATTTTCGCATCCACTCACACAAGATTCATTATTTCCTGAAAGGCTATTGATGCTACTCGTATTAATATCCTGTGTCGGTGTCAGTGTCACTTTTTCGCATGAGGTACTTTGTACAGAAACTTCTTTGTCATTCTTCTCAAATTCTGTATCTTCCACCGAGATTGACTTCTCAGATTCTATTTGCTTCAGAACATTCGGAATCTGTCCATTAACATCAATGGTATTATCTTTTTGAGCGTTACTAGTGGCATCATACAAAACATTCATTCCCACCTCCTGCTTAAAGCTTTCCTCCTTGGTAGATTTGATTATTCCACGTGAAGCAGGACTGATATCAAAAGTTGCAGAGCATTCTGATATGGCGGTTGTGACCCTATTTCTATTACTTGTGCTTTCTTTGGTGGTACTGGCCATCTTGGGAAATTTACTCAAAGTACCATGCGAACTTAAATCTTCAATTTCTTGAGTTCCCCAAACCTTTGAGTCTTTATTTCTCAATGACAAGCCAAGTGAGAATGAAGTTTTGGGCTGCAATAGCAATGGGAGAATTAGCGTTAACATAGAATCACAAAAATTTACTGATGTAACACAGAAAATTTAATTGCAAAGACCTTACCTGACTAAAAAATGCCAATGACGGTGAAGGCATTCTCAAGCGTGATGGTCTGGTGGCTTGATGTGTTAAATGATGCATAGTCCGCCTCCTACCACTGATGCAAGCATTCTGAGCAACTGAAAGAGAGACTGTGCCGGGCTCATCACAGCTCTCAAATGAGTGCCCTGTGCCAAATGGAACCAAATTATCTGAAATCATATTTGAACCACAACTTTCAACTTTATCGACGGGCAGGGAATTTCTATTGATTGATAGTTGTCGTTCTTGCAATGAATTTTCCTGTAGAATTCATAATTAATAAAATATTAACAATATAATCCCTGGGATGCAAAGATAACGAGATACTATTCAAGTTATAACTTATAAGAAGTGCTTTGATCTACTAATTTAAAATATCCAAAGAGTGACGGTTCTACGCTATACTAAGCTGAAAGCTTTACAAAAGAAGTCAGATCCTTACTGAATTTCCCTTTGAATGGCGAGATGGACTCAAAGTACCAGCTTTCAACGGAACTTCAGTGTTATTCAGACTTTCAGGGGATCTCTTTGATCCTGAATTCCTCAGGATGCTAAGAACTACATAATAACAAAAATTACTGTATACTTAGTATTTTATGCAACATTATACTAACAAGAAATTCAAGAGAAATGTGTGAGTTACTGAACAAAGCCTCCAAAAATTTCAACTGAGTATAAATGAAACAGTTTAGAGAAACCAAATTCATTATGAAACCAACCATTATATATGATCTAAATGAGCAAATAAAATGATCAAACACAGTGCTGCATAAATTGTCGCCAAGAGATCACCTGGTTTAGCATCCTGGTTGTGCTTCAAATCGTTCAACCTATGACTTGACTTCGCAAAAACTTTCAGCAGCTTTAATTCGTTGACTGCAGTTTTGACAGCACTTCTATTTGCTGGTTTTTTTAAAGTACAGAAGAATTAAGGGTTTCCATATTCAAACTTTGGAATGCAAGAGAAAAAAACTCAATCAACTGAAAATACGAGGATCATACATTATAGTAAGAAAAATAAAAAAGAAAGGATATCATGGTGACGGCACAGTCCTAGTACTATCATCAGAATTGGATACACTTTTGCTTATAGCTTGAGTTGATTTATGTGAAGTCTGAGAGAATGTAAATACAAGAGTTAGCCAATAAGTTACAGACAATCCCCATAAGAAAAGAAATTACAAATGACAGAAAAAGTCTCACCACAGAAGTTGAAGGTTCTCACCACAGAAGTTGAAGGAATACCACTAAGAGCCGATGAATTGGGCTTTGCTGATCGGCAAGCACGCTTTTTAGAAATATCCAGAGTTTCTTCAGGAGATTCTTTAGTTAAATCATTTTTAATTGGAAGAATGTCAGCTGATTCAGTAATGTAGCTGGAAGTGGCAGCAGTTTCTTTATTTATGGGTAATCCTTCTCCGAAAGTTGTACCTGTAATTGAAGAGAGCTCTTTGGGATCAAGAACACCTAAAGACAAAAGAAAGAAGCCACAGTTTTTAATCATTTTTCCAAGTACAACTACCAAAGAAAAATAATGAAAGGGGAATAATAAAATTTAACCTTCATCAGTGAAAAAGGCTCTGTCCCATGCTAGGCTTTTCCGTAAATTGTACCCCGCAACCCTTTTTTTCCTCTTCATCTGAAGCGGCTCTGCACTCAGTTTCATGGTGTCTGTTTTGTTAATATTAACATTCTCTTTAATGCAGCTGTTTTTAGAAGAAGGAGAACAAGGATTTGCTAAAACATCAACACTTTCTACATGCTCTGCAAAAGAGAAGAATTTGTTAAAACCATCAAATTTCCCTTCTATCCTTGATTTCACTTCTTATTTGTACTCCTGTTCATATCATCTTTTAGCCAAAATAGAAAAACCAAAACTCTTGTCTAACTAAAAAAGAATGCTTTGTATAAAAGATATTGAAAATATTAGCTAGTCTATCGTGAAAATGTACGTGTCTATTTTCCAGAGGGGCAACTATAATTAATCTAGCCTAAAGTATATTCAGCCCCAGTTAACATTCTGTCTCTGTTTCAAAATAGAGATTGAATAAGTAGATACGAATGATGGAGATTCATGTGGGTTCCACAAAATATGCGATCATGATTGGTTTGACTAATTTCAATTTCAAAGTAGAAACAGAAGGCTATTATGCAATCTCAATTCTCAACAGCTTGTTTCAGTAGCTTAGCCAAATTTCGTATTCTTGTGTATGTATGCTTTCCCAAAAAGCAATGTACAATGGAAAACGTGTAAGATCGGAAGAGCGTAGCTCAGAACACATTACACGTGCTGATATCTTGTTTTTCTTGTTTAATCACAGCCTCAAAAACTCTGTCAATTTAAATACTAAAAACTTACAAAGGCAAACTCAATTAAACAGCAAAGCAACTTTCTCGCAATTTCCCATGAAGCTAAAAATAGAAAAATTACACAAACAGTTATACAATAAGCAAATTCAGGTAACTGAAAAGGGAACCCAGTCGATAGAAATCATAACACATAGGAACTCTAATGTACAAAAACATAAAAATATCCAGAGAAAAGCAAATTTAGGGGCAAAAAGAAAAAAATACTTGTAATTACAGGTGAAACGCGAGAGGAATTGGTGGACCGATTTTTAAGATGCGACCTCATTTCTTTCCCTCGATCGTTCAGTTTATTAACTTCCTGGTTTAAGAAATGGATTGACTAACATAGAAATGCAGATTTATGATGATATTCGAGGTCTCAATCGACTGAATCTGAATCTGAAGTGGTCGTTGTTTTTCAAAAATTCAGTGAGCGGGAATGCAATCACGTTATGCAATCGCCAATTGCAGTGGATAAGCTAAGGGGAAATTTTATATATATATTTTTTCTCCTTTTGTGGTTTTTTTTTTTTTTTTTTTTTTTTGGGGGTGGGGGGGTTAAGTGGGGTAAATCTCTTAAGGAAAACTTTTGTTGGACAAAAAAAAGATAAAATATTTGATAAAATTGACAAGTGTTGTGTGTAATTAGTGTTGATGTAAAAGTAATGTGATATATTGAAAAACAGAATTGTAGCATGTGTCAGTTTTATTAAACTGTTTGTATTTGTTTATATTCA
The DNA here is from genome assembly GCA_963692815.1 of Nyctanthes arbor-tristis. Taxonomy (NCBI): domain Eukaryota; kingdom Viridiplantae; phylum Streptophyta; class Magnoliopsida; order Lamiales; family Oleaceae; genus Nyctanthes; species Nyctanthes arbor-tristis. The sequence continues at coordinate 73,544 of CAVNYN010287862.1, read as the reverse complement.
AATAGCACAACCCATCTCTAAATGATGGGCTAAATTTAAAGCTAGTGTGATTCTGTTTAAAAACTAATATTTTACCCGTGCGTTGCATGATATTTTTAAAATGTTATTTTTTATAGAAAAATTATTCATGTATAAAATTTATGCACACACAATCACATATATCACATAAGAAAATTACTAGAAATGACAAATAAATCTGTAAAACTACCCAGGTATAAGTAGAAAGGAAACCCCAATGAAATAGTTGAAAGAATAACACGCATTTAGCATTTTAGTTCGAATATAAATTTATCCTACATTATGAAAAGCTTATTTAAGTACTACATTAGTTGTAGACTCTCTCATATTCTGTGTCACCACATCTCACTATCTTCAGTCCCAATGTGGCTACGGAATTATTGGCTACATTGTGCATTGAGCTCATAGACTATGTCAAGCTCACTGATTGATTGGGTGGCGCGCACATGTAGTTGTTCGATGCCCAAAAAGGAGAGATGAATGATTCGCGATATCTATTTCAATTGAAAAAATTACATGTGTTTAAAGTTTTATATATCATAATAATAACAATAATAATAATAATAATAATAATAATAATAATAAAAAGTAAACAAACAATGATTATGACTATAATAATAATTATAGCAATTGAAGTAAATAAATCAATAATGATCAACAATAATTATAAAATACAGATATAAACGGCAACAGTAATAATCATCTCAACCATACCAACATTAGCAATTAATTGTAATTAATCAAAGTAACTCATACTGATCTAATGGATACAACAAAGCATAAATATTATTGTACTATTATCAACTCATACCCTCTCTAGCAATGACGGTAGAATCTTTAGTTCCCTCGAAGGTTGCATAAGTATGAGTTGATGCGTTTGAAGACTCTCCAAGTGATGTCTTTCCCATAGAAAATAACGAACGGCGAGATAAAACTATATTATCGAAAAGTCAATATTACGTTAATAAAAATTTGACATGCAAGCGACATTTACAAAGTGTTTGGCTAGCATCTAGATTATTTTTTTAGATTATAATCTGTCACACGACATTATTTCATAGGTTTCACTTTTTTCAAAAAGTCAAAAAGTAAAAGTCAAGTAGTAATTTTTTACCTTTTACAAAAAGCGACCAATAAAATGATGTCACGTAGTAGATTATAATCTAATAAATAATCCAACTGCTTGCCAATAACCCAATAACTCATACTATAAGTCACATCAGTTAATGCGGAGGGTGACATTTGTCCCAAATTTGTAATAATCAACTGAGAAATACATTTTGTTTTCGAGCTACAAAGATCACCAAAAGCATTCCTCTCACTTGTAGGGGAGTCTTCGTGTCCTTAAATACAATTCAAAACTACAACTCAAACCATGAATATTGTTAGTTGTAAGCTTGGTCGAGAACTTTATAACATTGCAACCGATAATATAATAACTCATACATAAAATTACATAAAAAAATTAAAGCGAATTAGACAGTTTTGTTCCATCTAATTACGAAAAAATAATCAGCCTCTTCCTTAATTGCCTTGAATTGTTTATTAAAAAAATGCCTTGAATTGTGTGGCATGAATTAACGGGTAACAATATATATATATATCACACACACACATACACACACAATACATAAGTCAGGGAAGATTCTGGAGAAAACACATTAAAGCGTCTCCAATGCTCTGTCGGTTGTGGGGAAAATTGTAGCCAACTCAGATTTGTACTATTGTTTACAAGAGCTTGCTCTCCAATGCAGCTAAGGTGGAGGTCAGTGGTGGATGAGATGACAAGCAAAACATGGGAAAATGACTACCTCACCGTCCAATTTCACACCCCCTGGTAGACCGCCCCACTTATTTACTTTTCTTTCCACTCCCCTCTCTCTTCACACCTCCATGTATGTGTTCTTCTTTGTCTCTCTGTATACATACACCTATACATACAATTTCATGGTTTATATCTCTTTTGTTCTGCGTTTTTCTTCTCCCTTCACCAAACCTTCATCATTTTTATGCAAATTAGAATTGCAAAGAACATAATTTTTTTGCCGGAAAATCATAGACAAAAAATGGAAAGTTTGAGGACATTCCCAGAGAAGGAGATCGGAGGAACACTAATCGGAAATTTCACTATGGGGAGAAGATGAGACTCCTAGTTTAAGTTTCAATTTTCAAAATACTAGTTCTTTTTGTTTTGGTGGAGCAACCAACCTTGATGCATTGGAGAAGGTTTCAACGGGAAAGTCTTATCTTGGGTATGGACGATCTGCCACAGGTCTCTGAATTTTTCCCAAATCTACTTTGATGCCCCTTTAGCATTGGAGATGCTCTTAACTTGGCCCAAAGTTACACGCCATTTTCTTCCTCCCTCATAGAATGATACACAGAGTCTCTCACCTCAATCCCTCGACTCCTTTCAACACCCCACATCAACATCCATTCCCCCACACCACAGATCCTTCAACGAAGATGCTGGAAAATTAAACGGAAAGCATAATGGTTAGATCGAAGGCATGAAATTGACAGAAATTATAAGGTAAGAAAAAATCGGATCCCTTTTTCTTTTGTTACAGATCTACATGCCCAGGCATCACCCGTAGATCTAACTAAGTTTTTCTTGTTTTTCTTCAAATCCACAATGATCAATGCAGTGAAATCGGCCAAGAGGCCACACTAAACTGGACGCATTACAAAAAGTGAGAATTTTGTAGATGAAACTGCTCACGTTAATTCTTTCAAAGTCATCAGTGGTTTTTTATTGCAAAATACCTAATGTCACTACTGCATAAAAGCATAATAGACGTTAGTTGTAGTGAGGAATACACGTTGGTTGTGGCTGTGACGCTATCGGCAGCGACGGGAATTATTAAGGTATACACATCAGTTGTTGAGTGATGCCTAAAAGTATCTATAGGCATCGGTTGTTTCACAAAAATCGACGCCTAAAGCCAATTTTTAAAAATAAATAAATAAAATAGACAATAGACGTCAGTTGTTAAGTAGGAACTGATACCTAAAGTTGACTCTAGGCATATTTTAGGCATCAGTTCCTACTTAACAACCGATGCTATTGTCATTTCTTTTGGTCCTTCTTCTCTAGATCCCCCAGTCAATATAACTAAACCCATTGAGATTCAAAATTTAAACTCAAAATTCGAATCCAAAATTCAAAATTCAAATTTGTGAGACTGTAGGGCATTTTTTTCATCAAACACAAACAAGTTGTTGATTGTACCATTAAAATCGCAAACTCATTTTCCATAAAAAAAATAGACCCAGTGCCAAATAAAATATCCTAAGCTCAATACTTGGGAGATGCCAGCATACAATCCAGAAGCAATAATCTCTACCATAAAACAGAAACAAATTAATGGAGGGTTACAGTTTACCAATATCATTATAATTAGTCATCAGACTGACATCTCGCCTTCCGCCACCACCGTAGCCATCATCTCGTCCACCACCAGCTTCTGTCGAACGTCCTATGGTATTAAGCACAAAAAGCAGGCACACAAATGAAAATCAAGGCATGTGAATATGGAAGCATCATCAAAAAAGGAAAGTAAGTCTTCTCACTGTCGTCCACTTCAAAGATCTGGCAGATGGGCATATATATATATATATATATATAGATAAATATATAAAGGAAGCAACCGATGCCTATGCTTAAACGGGATAAATATAATTTATAAATATATAAAGCATAGGCGTCGGTTGCCACTATGTCAACGAGTATGATATACACGTCAGTTCCTTTTACGAAACGACGTGTATAATAAGCAAATTAATTTCAAAAATACCACCGCGTGCTATTTAGGAGTCATTTTTTGCAAAAACCGACGTGTGATGTCAATTTTTATTTCAAATTCTGTAGTAGTGTGTGGTCTTAGCATTTAGTTCCATGAACGTAGCATTTCAACCATAGTCATATACTATAATATAAATATTGTCTAGAAAAAAAAAATAAAAGAAGTAGAGATTCACCATTAAAAACATGGAATGAATAGAAAACAAAATCATAACATTGTGAAGTTCACTACCACACGCATGACAAATATATTGAAAGGAAAAATAGATAAAACCATAAAACTGCTTCCTAATACATATCTCATCCAGTGTACATGTATTGCCACTTTGACAAATACACTATCATCCATATTGTAGGGAAATTAAAAGCACGGGACGTGAAAAAATATCATCGACATTGGATTCACAATTCGAATGAGAATTCAGGTAAGCAATGACTATATATCATGGAACATATCTATAAAAACCAAAAAAAAAGAAAAATGAAAAGAAAAAAAAGATAGAACAACATCTAATCCCAAAAATAAAAAAAATAAAAAAAGAAAAGAAAAGATTAAAATTAAACAACAACAAACCCCTTACATAGAAAAAATATATTACAGATTCTGTAGCATTCGCAATGTCCACAACACCCATCATTTTTCTTAATGACCTATACATTTTATCCTAATTCATAAGATAGACGGTAACCGGTCTTTTTGTCAGCATTATTTGTTACTAAAAAGGAGACTCTAATAAGGCTATAAAATATATAAAAAAAATTTATTAAAAAAACTCTCAGAAATAAACTGACCTTCGCTTAACGTGTTATCTCTTGGTCGCTTGTTTGAAATCACAGTTGATACAGTAAGCTTTCTCACAATGTTTTACCTCGCCTTTCTTGGATGTTTGATGAGCAAACTTGTTATGATGCCTCCAACCCTCCCCCAATCAATGCAGTTTATTACTTTATTGTATAAGACGAGAAGTTTTCACGCTAGCAATTCTCGCCTCTCAGTCTCCCTATAGATACCTGTTTTTCAGACTTGTTGTCTACTTATTTTTTACTTACACGGCTGCAAATGGAATAATTTGTACTGCACATCTTTAATCTGCATCGGTGTTCGTTGGAAACACTAAAATACATGATATATATCTATATATTTATTAATGCTTAGAGGATTACATAGCCTCCATTATTATACGGACTTGGAAATCACAATGAGTTATTACTTCTTACAGAATTACATGGGAGGAATTCACGATGGTTGACACGTCTAGGGAAAATCAAGACATAGGAGACTAATTGGCTGAAACGACTGTTCGTGTTTCTAGTTAATTCACAGCCACAACAAAGTATTTAATTGCATAAATCCCGACTTCCTTCAACACTTTCTTGAACTCAGGCATGGATTCTTGGTTTACACTGCCATGGATCTGATTACCCTAAAAACCAAACAGTTTAAACATTAGATATGGAAAAGCAGAAAAAAGTATTTAAAATCAACAAGCAAAGAATGAATAGGAAAGAACATGCAAACCTCAATATCATGGTAGATAAACTGAAGTCCAAGATCATGTTTGCTCTTATTATTGTGTGCATACAGACGGATTATACGAACCATACACATTAGAAGCTTCCTCATATGCATAATATCCTTGACCAACATCCAGGCAGGAGGCATATTTTGGAAAAATGGAATTTAATTTGCACCAAAAATGCAGCCGGAAGCTGAAAAAAAGGCCATTTACTTATGGTTTATATGAATAACTTACAAAGGGTGATATCTACGTACACGACAATTATAACTTGATTTTGATAGCTACATCACAATTCGTTTTACATATTTAATCCAAAGCCCCCCCCCCCCAACCCAAAAAAAAGTAAATAAATAAATTGAAGAATTATACACCACATACATGAGGTGGTCTCCATGTCATGGTGTTCCTGTTCTTCTCTAAGAATCTAACAACGCCAACAAACACAACAAATCCAGCAACATCTTCGTCCTATATATTTTATCATTTTCTGTCAAATTTTCCGTTACTATTTTATTATATTTACTTGGCCAATTAAAAAATTAAAAAAAAAACCACCAGGAAAAGCCACTGTGTTCTTCAAATATTGGAAAGAAAAAAATTGATAAATGAAAATGGAAATAATTAGAATTTCCAACTCCCATAACAGTTCACTCCATTTTACAAAGAAGGAAACAAATATAGCTAAACGGAAAAAAAATTGCAATATTGAAAAACTAAATGAAAATTTTGAACATGAGAGACGATGGTATTCAAATGAAATATCTCTCCATTTATTCTATGTTATAAATGGTATATGGTTTAAAAATCAATTAAAAAATGAATATATGATAACAAGATTAATTTTAGTTTAGTGTAGGTTTTACTATATATGTGTGTATATATATATATATATATAGATAGAGAGAGAGAGAGAGAGAGTTTAGTGCAAATTTCTTTGTTATCTAAATTCCCGTTTGAATAGATTAGGTTTATATGCGTATACCATTTCTGGTGTCGAGAGATGGAAAAAATAAATATATATGGGAGTATTATGTAATGGTTATTTATGTCATTTTATTGATATCTTCTTTGGTAATTAAATAAAATGTGGTGTGTTAATTAAATTTTGTGGTGGTAATATAATTAATACCCTTAGAGATTTTACCCTCATATGAGACTTTTTTTTTTTTTTTTTACACTTTTAAACAAAAATAATTGCAAATATACCCTTTTATTTATTTTTATTATTTTTATAATAACTAAATTATTATTATTTTAATTTTATTATTGGTTTATATTTATTTATTACACTAGATTACATCTCTATATATATACACATATAAAACCATAATTGCATCTCAAACCCGCCACCGCCACCGCTGCAACTGCCACTACTTTCCACCTCCATAACCCGCCACGACCCATAACTATCCATGTTCTAAACTGTTCACAGCCATAACACTCGTCAGTAAATCAATGAGGGGACGCTTGACCGCAAACTGAAGGGGGCTTGCATTGCTGTTCGTAGTCACTGCGTGCGAACAGCAAAGGCAATTGCTGCTGTTTCGCATCGACTGAAGTTGCTACAAACAACAGCAGTCACTAGCGGTGACTGCTATTTTTTTTTTGCAACAGTAAGCAGTCTTTGCTGTAGCAGCGACTGAAGTTGCTACAATGATGCTGCTAGTTCCGGCGGCGCTACTAATTCCGATGGCTGAATTTGGATTTTTTCATTTTAACTTTTTTTTTTTATGGTAGGCGGGTGATTGTGATACTAAACCCTAGTTGTATTTTTATGTTTCTTTTTCTTTTTTGTTACCATGTAGCGGTGTTGTTACCATTTTCTAACTGATTTTTTTTTTTATTTTCCTATGTTGCCATTCTCGTTGTGTAACCAAGCTCCTTTTTTGTCTTCCTGTTTTTCTTTTGACTTTTTTTATTGCCATTCACTAGTTATGTTACTCATTTTTCAATTGATTTTTTTTTTTTGGGGGGGGGGGGGGGACTTTTTTTTTTAA
>CAVNYN010287862.1:8890-66184 GCA_963692815.1 Nyctanthes arbor-tristis | reverse complement strand
CCCCCCCCCCCCCCCCCCCCCCCGCCCCCCCCCCACTTTTTTTGTTACTATTTCTGGTCGTATTTGTTACTTTTCAATTAAGGGTTATTTCCCAAAACCCTGTTAGAGAAGGTGGTTTTTATGACCCAACGCACAAAATATCACTTTAGATGGATCATGTAAATAGAAGTTCAATAATAATAAAAGTTGGGTTTTCTTGACAAACACCAATGCTTTTTAGTGCATTTACAAAATTAAAAGGTTCACTATCTTTTTTCAGGTGGTCACAATCGGAGATAGTCACGTGTCACAATTTTTCACGAGTTGTGTTACAATTGCTAGCGAGTCGCAACTACACTTCCTCAAGTTACAGTCACACTCATCAAGTTACAATCACACATAGTCATACTCAGAATCACAGTCACAAACCTAATTTTTTTAATTAAAAAAAAAAGGAACAGAAGGGAAAAATTGCTCATCTAATTTTTGTAATTGGGTCTAATAAAAGACCTGATTTTACTAGTTAATCCATAAAAGTTTATCAAATTGTTTGGGTTAGTCAAGTTGTGATGTGAATGTCATTTTTCATATATTACTTTAATTAACAAATGAAACAAATATGGGTAAATCTATCTGTTCTTGTCTCACTCTCAGGTTGTGGGAGGTCTATAACTCCGTTAAGGAGAACTAATTCATGGAAGCAATTACCCATAATTTTAATATATCATAATAATTTCATAGTTCATAGTTTTCATATTGCACCCCGTTAGTAAAAGTGATTGCTTGCTTAATAAGCCCATCGATACATCATATAGTGATTGGAAAATTTTAATTTAAATTTTTTTATATCGAACTCGTGTATCTACGACTTCTTCTATTTTTTTAAAAAGATTGTTACCTGCTTATCTAACTCTAATCAAATGGTAATATCAAAAATGGAATTTTTAGAATTTAACGGTAAATCCAAATTCAAATTTAATTAATCTGAAATTAATCAAAATAATTCATAACAAATTAATTTCAATGAATAAATCAAAAAATATATATTACCGACCAAACTTTTGAAATTGCACATTAGGATTACAAATTTAAATAAATTTCAAATAAGCCCAAAACTTTTGAAAAACATATACTTTAAACCAAATTCTAACCCTAAAAATTGGCTTAATTACATGAATCATGTAATTTGGGCTTCATTATAAAAAAATTGGGGTGCATGGTCTCCTTTGGAAAAATAAGGTCACCGACCCACGACTCCCACTCTCTCACTCTCTCTTCAATGTCTCTATCTTTGAACCTTTTTCCACCATAGGGATGCATAACGAGATAGCCGGCTCGAACGGCCGGTGAGATCGGAAGAAAAAGCCTAAGCCAAGCCAGCTACTGGCCCGTATTACACGAGTCAAAGCTCGAGCCGAGCAACAAAATTGAGGCAAGGCTGGAGCCAAGCCGGCCCGTGTTTTTGGGTCCGTGAGGGCCAGCTCATTTTTATGGGCTTAATATAAACTTTCAGGAAAAATGACTTTTTATATTATATTTTTAATATTTTCTTAATAAAAAGTTAACTCGACTCGACTCAGCTCAGAAAAAGCTCGAGCCGAGTTTAATTTTTTTTAGGGCAAGCCAAGCTGGGCTTGGCTTGGGTTTTTTATGGCTAGAGACAAAAGAGCTCGAGCCGAGACCAAGTTGAGATTTTAGGTTCGTGAGTCAGCTCGACTAGACTCATTTATACCCCTATTCCACCCTCGTTGTTGCCGAGATGCTGATCGACCAATTCCGCCACTGATCAGCCGTCGCTACCTCCATAGCCGTCGTATGCTCAGGAGAATGATGTCTCCGTTGTTGTTGTCTGAAATCATATCATTGCCGCGATCTGAAATCAGCAGAACTACGATTCGGCCACCGCATTGCAATTTTGTCAAGTGAACGAACTAGTCTGTAACATCTCAAGGATATCATACGCATTTTGCCTGGTTAAGTGCACCTTTAGATCTGAATTAGGTTCCTTGGTTCGTTGATTCAATTCTGAGATTTTTAGAATTTGGGCCTTCATATTAGGGTTTCAAATTAGATTTCGACTTTTATGAATTTTGTTATTTTGTGAATGAATATTGGATTATTTTTGTGAAATTTGTGTATTTGTGGTTGATTTCATTTGAGACTTGTGTGTTTGTGAAATTTGTGTAGCGAATTGTAGCTCATCCGGGGATATGATCCGAATTATGGAGACCAAGAAGAGTAATAATGGTCATCCGAAGAAATTTAAAAGGCTCGAAGAGAAGTAGAATATTGAATATTTTGAATCGGCCGCGACAAGTGTCGCTATATGACCGCGTTATAGCTTCAGGTTGGACAGCATGTCTCTAGGCCCAGATGCATGAATTTGATGATTCATTTATTTCTTTTTTAATGGGTTTTTATTATTATTTTGAGATTCCTTGTTTAACTAATTGTGTTAAATTAGTTTCCTAATTACTATACATTTTCTTTATGTATATAAACCCGTTCCTATGTAATTTAGAGCTAGGTTAATGAACATTACATTATTTTATTGAATCTTTGGAGAATTTTATTCTCAATAGTGTTTCCTTGCTAGATCAATAGAATAATGTCAAACGAAGTTAACCAATTCCTTGTGGCTTTCGATCAACTTCGTGTTTTGTTATCCTTTACATTAATGGGTCCAAGTTTCACAGTCAATTTAATTGCTCGATTCTTGGCTTTCTTGGGATTAATCGACGTAGTCGTGAGTTCGGTGGTCGTCGTCCTTGCCGAGTTCTCATCACTGGAGGTTCCACCAATGTGATAGGTAGTATTTGTGGCGGCACAGTGGTGATTTTTTTGACTGGCGGTTTGTAACGCACCGAGGTTAGAGTTGTGACTCCCCAGAGATGTCAATGTGACTCGCCCAAGTGTAACTATGATTTGTCGAAGTTGAGTTGTGACTGGTTGGAGTTGAGTTGCGACTCACTGGAATATCATTGTGAGTTGCCAGAGTTGATTGTGACTTGTCGGAGATGAATTGCATATAATATCCCACGAATTCTAATACCAAAATCAAATCATATTTGTAAAAATTATTAGACAAGTTGTTGGAGGTGTTGATACCTTTACGGTCGTAGAGCACTAACGTTATTACAAGATTTTAAAAATATAGTAATAATAATAAAATAAAAATAAAATAAGATAAAATCTATATCTATATCTATCTATATTATTATAATAATAATTATTATAATTATTATTATTATATTCATTAAGAGAGGATAGTTTTCATTTCATGTTTTCCCACCCATTTCACTTGCTAAATCCGTATATTTCATCTTGGTCATTGTTTTAACCTCCTAATCTTGGCCGTTCATTTCCATTTTACTTTTTAATTTTATTTACCTCTTTAATTTATTACCAATTTATAGGTTCCCTTTTTCATCTTTCATTTCCCTATTTTTTTCATTTCCTTTTTTATATTATTCATAGATGTATTTGATTTAGTTTATTATTATCATTATATTTTCCAATTTTTAATTTCAATCACCAAATCAAATTTCATTTTATTCATAAATATCTCTCTTTCTTTATCTATATTTTCTTTCATTCTTGTAATAGAACTCATTTTATTTAAAAACTTTCTCAAATCTCTATATTCGACATTTAAAATTTCCACTCCTTATCTTGAACAATTTTATTTTTAATCGATTTTCTTAATTTTTGGTTTCAATTTATCACACACTGTCGGGGTTGCTTTTGGATTGGTTCCAATATTCACCAATGTTTAGAAATCGAATATGTCATTGAAATTGGAAAAGCTAAGAATTCAAGGTCATCGGATTGATCTTAATTAAATAATTGAAAACAAATTATTTTTACCTAAAATAATGTTAGAATTTTATTCATTTTTTAAGGGCCATCGAAAATATTATTTTGGTCATAAAAAGAGAATCATACAGTAGTTATTTAATGAAAAGAATTGAAGATGTATATCTATATTAAGTCACTTAGAGAAGAGTTATGCATAATAAGATCATAGCTTGTAGGCCTTGAGTTTCCAAAAAGTTTAAAATTTTAATGGATCATTATTGAAAAAAGTTTATTGTGAATCGGTAAACCATATCCGTTTTTATCTCACATTGTTGGATTGTTTTCTAGATTGATTCCAGTATTCGCAAATGCCCAAAAAAACCAGAACGGTCATTGAACTAGAAAAGCTAACAGTTTAAGGTAATTGGACCGGTTTTAATTAAATAATTATAATAAATTAATTTTTACATAAAATAATGTGGAAAAAGAACATCCGATTTTATAATTTTTTGATTTTACCATTTAAAAAAATATTGAAATTTTATTCCTTCTTTAAAAGCAATTGAAAATATGACTTTCAGCATAGAAAGTGAATCCCACATTCGTTATTTAGTGAAAATAATTGTGTACTCCTACTTTAAACTACTTGGACAAGGGTTATGCATGATATCACCTTAGCTTATGGGCCTTAAACTTTCAAAAAGTTCAAAATTTTAATAAATCATTATTTAAAAAAAATATTTTGAATCGATAAACCGTATTCGTATTTATTTCACACCGTCAGATTGTATTCTGGATTGATTCCAGTATTTAGAAATATTTAGAAAATCAGAGCGGCCATCAAACTGGAAAAGCCAAGGGCTCAAGATCATCGGACTGATTTTAATTAAATAATTGAAATAAATTAATTTTTACCTAAAATCTTGTGGAAAAGGAACATTCGCTTTTATAATTTTTCGATCTTTATCGTTTACAAAAAGTTGAAATTTTATTCCTTCTTTAAGAGTCATCGAAACTATGACTTTGAGGATAAAAACAGAATATAATATTTTTTATTTAGTGAAAAGAATTAAGGATATATATTTATATTAAGCTACTTGAAGAAGAGTTATGCATAATAGGGCCTGTTTCCAAAAAATTCAAAATTTTAATGGATCATTACTGAAAAAAATATTGTGCACCGGTGAACTATATCCGCCTTTATCTCATACTGTCAGATTGGTTTTCGAATTGGTTCCAATATTCACAAATTTTCTTCAAATGTTTTCCTTAGACATTTTTTTTTTGGTAAACAAGTTTTTATCTTCATTAATTAAAAATATCGTATTATGAGTAGCACGTATATTATTTTTCTTTATACACACATAAACGATCAAACATTTGCGGATGTATGCCTATATTAGATTACTTGACGAAGAGTTATACATAATAGGGCCTTAGCTTATGGGCCTTAAGCTTTCAAAAAGTTTCAAAATTTTAATTGATCCTTATTGAAAAAAAGTTTATTATTAACTAGTGAACCGTATCCGTCTTATCTGACATCGTCAGATTGTTCTCTGGATTGATTCCAGTATTCATAAATTTTCTTTAAATTTTTCCTTAATTTTTTAAGACTATTTTTTATATTCATTAATGAAAGAGATCGTATTATAGGTAGCACTTATATTGTTTTTTCACACGCACATAGACGATCAAATATTATAGTTTACGGCCATTGAAAATGTGACTTTAGACATAGAAAAGAAATCCCACATTGGTTATTTATTGAAAAGAATTGAGGATACATGCCTATATTAAGCTACTTGGAGAAGAGTTATGCATAATAAGTTCTTAGCATATGGACCCTGAGTTTTCAGAAAATTTAAAATTTTAATGCATCATTATTGAAAAAATTTATTGTGAGCAGGTGAACTCGCACCGTTTGATTGTTTTTCAGATTGATTTCAGTACTCACAGATGTTTAGAAAACCAAACTGGTCATTGAACTGGGAAAGCTAACGGTCCAAGGTTGAAATAATGTGGAAAAAGAATATTCGATTTTATTATTTTCTATTTTTACCATTTAAAAAAAAGGTTGAAATTTTATTTTTTTAAGAGCTATTAAAAATGTGACTTTGGACATAAAAAGCGAATCTCACATTTATTATATAGTGAAAAGAATTGAGGATATATGAATATATATTAAGCTACCGAAAGAAAAGTTATTCATAATAAGGCTTTAGTTTTTGGGTCTTCAGCTTCCAAAAAGTTTAAAATTTTAATCTATCATTATCGAAAAAAAGTTCATTGTGAACCGGTGAACCATATTTATTTATATCTCACACAATCAGATTGTTTTCCGAATTGGTTACATTATTCGCAAATGTTTACTGGTCATCGAACCGCAATGTTTTCCTTTGCTATTTTTTTTTTGTGTAGACCATTTTTATCTTTATTAATGAAAGATATCATATTACAGGTAGCACTTATATTGTTTTTCTTTACACGCACGTAAATAATTAAATAATATAGTTTAAGGGTCATTGAAAATGTGACCTTATGTATAGAAAGAGAATCCTACGTCATTTATTTAGTGAAAAGAATTGAGAATGTATGCTTATATTAAACTATTTAGAGAAGGGTTATGCATAACGGGGCCTTAACTTATGGGTCTTGAGTTTCCAAAAAGTTTAAAATTTTAATAGATCATTATTAAAAAAAAGTTTATTGTGAACTAGTGAATTATATTTGTCTTTATCTCACTCTGTCAGATTATTTTTCAGATTGGTTACAATAATCACCAATTCTTGATTTTTCCAATTGAATTGGTCATGACATTTAAGTTCTTTAAACGCTAATTAAATTATGTTTACATATTAAAATATTTAATATGCAGAAGTTGTAAGATCGGAAAATTAGATATCATTAATACATACTAAAAAAACAAACAAACAAACAAACAGAGTAATAGATCACATGTGCATTTTGTCAAAAAAGTTGATGTTCACTCATTGTACATAGATATTTTGAGGGTTACAACTTTGGAAATGTCTGAAAATTATGATCTATGTTTAACATGGCCAAACAACAAATTCTTCTATAAATATTATAATATATGTATTATCGTTCATCATTTATTTTAACTATATTTATTGGATGCAACATATTTTCCAGTGCATTATACACTGACAGCCTAATACAAACTCTAAAAAAATTCAATGTTTTTCTTAGGTTTTTTTGGCGTAGATAATTTTTTTATCTCATTAATGAAAGATATCGTATTACCGGTGACACCTATATTGTTTTACTTTACACTGACAAAAACGATCAAATATTATAACTTAAATTATTTTTATACAATTATGTTTAATCCTCTTAAATTGTTTATATTATCTGGTATTATTATCTCGTGCAATACACGAGTAAAATAACTAGTAATACATTAAAACCCTTGGAGCTAATTGTACACGAAACCATGTGCAACAAAACCATTAGATTCAATTGGAAATGTAACCGTGTGCAATGAAACCATTGGAGCCTATTGGAAATAAAACTATGGATAAGAAACCATTTAAGCCATTTGGAAATGAAACAATGGGTAAAAACCTTGGGTAGATTGGAAGCCAGCATCTGTTTGGTGGCCACTTGTCACAAATCTAAAAGGAGGCTTCAACTATAAAAACAGATGCAACTCTCCATTCTCAAATGCCTCAACCAAAGAAAATCTCTCACCTCTTTCTCTAGAAACTGCTCTCTAAGCTCTCATTTTTAGTGTCTTTCCAAAATGTTTCCCTAACCATAAAATACTTATAGCTTATGACCTAACTCCTTTAATATTGTTACTTGGTTTTTAAGCTTTTGAAATATTATAATTTTGGTACCTTATAAACCTACAAGTTATAAGAAGAATCTCACCTTGGGAGTTTTAAACTAAGTATAATTTGGAACAAAATCTTGGGAAAATAAACTCTACTATAGGAGAAAACTAGAATTTGTAGAAGGTAAGTTATTTAACCTCCCAAGTTCAATAAACAAAGAGATTTAAATTTTCTACTGGATGTATCGAATCCTACGAGTCATTTCCCTATTCGGGTTTTGATTTTTGTTGTATTTTTTGGTATTTGTTTCAGGCGGGAAATTGAAGAGAAATTTCTCTATTAACCGCGAAGAATGTAAATTGCACTTGTATTGATAAATCTTAGTTTACTTGTGCTTGTGTTGATAAGCTATTGCATATTGCTCTTGAATATGTTTTGATTATGTATAGATCTTTTAGTATATATGTGTTTATTTGCATTTGACTGTAAGTTGTATGCTCTTTTGTATATGCTTAGAGAAACCCAGTGATTGTTGAGTTCTCTATATAGCTGCTCCATAGGGCTTGGTCTCCCTGATGAGAACAAATTGGCGAATGTTAGGCTATCACACATAGAGATTCCCCAAACCCCAAGCACAAGAACTATCTCCCTCTAGATGTATGGTAGGATATCGGGACTGATACTCTCATTGGATTCGGAAGGATTGGAGATCGTCGGTTGTTTCTTTCCTCCACCAACTTTGGTCGTTTTCTTTTTTTTTTTACTTTATTTCAGATGTGAATTTTGAATTCAATAGCAAAGGTGACTTCAAAAATCTAATGTGTTAATTGTAGAAAGAAAGTTTTTAGCAAGATGGTAGGGAAATGAAAAAGGGGCAATTTCCTAAGCAGCCCTTCCCATTTTCAGTTTGGAAAATTCTATTTGTAAAAAACTTCTTTATAAAATGTTTTACAAATAGGTTGATTTAACAAGAAAATTCATGTGCATTGTATGATTGGGAAAAAATTAATCTAAAGGCGTGCTAGTAAAATTACCAATTTTGATTTGGGGATATCGACACCTTAATGAGACACGCATATGTGATGCATTCTCATTTATTAGTTTTATGGACATAAATGTAGAGCCTTGTCCAGGTAAACAAACCTAATGGATGGAAAATGGAAACGTACCACATACACATGGTGTCTTCCTAAGGGAGACACTCAGTGTCTTTAGACCAAAATTAGTAAAATTACCCAATTTTGTAGAAGAGTTTTTACAAATGGAATGACTCAGTTGTCTCTCCACGGTATTGTCTAGATTAAGCCTTTGTTCAATCGATCGACTCCTTAGTTATCTGATCATCCTATTTCTACTCGATTCTAGCATGGCCAAGCATCTCCAGTACATGTGGGGTGCTCTTGGGTTATGTAGATATAAGAGAGATAAAGAGAAGTAGATTGTTAAAATGAATGGAAAGATGTTTGTGAAAAAAATAGTGGCAAAAGTGAAAAAGAATAAAGAGAGAGAGAGAGAGAGAGAGAGAGAGAGAGGAATGAGTGGGAAACTTTTAATTTCTTACTTCGCCCCCACTTATTTTCCTAATTTATACTAATACCCCTATTTAATATTTAATTAGTTTTTTTATTCAATATGAATAATAAGTTTAATCAATTCATAACGCTTAACCTTCAATGTCTTTTGATCTTTTCCCTCTTTTTCCTCTTTCTTTTCCCCTTAAAACTTTTACACAAGTTATGAATAAATTTTTTATTTTATTAAATTCGTCTGTTATAATATTAACCACTAATTTTATCCGTGCGTTGCACGGGATGCTTTGACCAAATAAAATAAACAACATATAAATAGTATAATCCATGATTGTGTAAAAATTGTTACACATTTATTATGTGTTTCAGCAAAAATAATATACAAATGTATTAAAGAATAGTCCAACATGGTCATTTAGGAAAGTTAACGTTAGAATTTACCTGCTTCAGTGTTGCACGTTTTAGAGTGAATGGGATAATGGATAATAATTATTATTCCAGAACTTATTATATTTTGAAAGCATAGGGGAGCCCTCAAGATAACCTTCATTCAGCAAGCGAAATTGAGTTAATTATGTCAAACATTACATAATAGAACTATAGAGATGACATATAATTAAAATTTACATACTTAACGGTTAAAGGAAACATATGACTATAAATTGTTGAATACGTCATTGTAAACAACGTTCAACGTAGACTTGCTAGGGTCACTGTTGTCGTCACATATCATAAACTTCAACCCATCATGATTTGCGACCCTCGAAATGGCTACATACAAATGTCTATGGGTGAACACAGGCCTCCGAAGGAAAATACCAGCATTCTGGAAAGATTGACCTTGACTCTTGTTAATAGTCATCGCATAACAGACCATTAACAGAAACTGTCTCTGCTGAAAGGTGAATGTTAATCTAATATCTGACGGAGTGAGGGTTAATCTAGGAATAACTATATCTCCTTTTAATAATTCATTCGTAAACTGCGGGTTCATTTAACAAATATTAAAAAAATTAAATTTGGTTATAAAGGTGCAAAAAAACCACAGATTATATATATAAGGATAATTTTCGCTCTAGGCTCCCAATCTTTCAGTTTTGTATCAATTTAGTCCCTATTCTTTTTTTCGGCCTACTAAGTCTCCAACCTTTCATTAATTATCGTATTATGTCCCTAATATTATTTTTCGTCAACAGCTTTTCAATTTTCACTATTAACCCCTATCAAAATGACCATTATACCCTTGATTCTTTTTTTCTACTATACGTCCACAACCTTTCAATTTTTATACAATTGTGTCCCATTATATATTGCGCATATAAAACCTCTAACCTTTTATTTGTTGTCTTGTTATTTCCCTAATAACACCTTTCGTCCACACCCTTTCAATTACTAATTATAGTTCATATTAAAATTACAATTATACCTTTAGTTATTTAAATAAAAAAATAAAAAATAATATAAAATAATAACTCTACATATCTTAGCCCGCAATGATCTATAAAAAGAATTCAATTTACACCAAACTTGATGATACCTAATCCATGTAAAACAAAGTTTTCAACCCGAAAGTCGGTGTAATAGACTGGATCGACTTTTTGATTCATCATATATCACGTAGAGGTTACGGATTAGGGTGGATAAAAAATTATTTTCTATTTACAAAAATGAAATCGAACTTTAATGTGCTAATTCTAATTTTTTGTGGATCTACAAGTAGCACATCATGATACACCCCACTCCCAGTACCTCTAACTTACTAGAACTGTGACGAGCGTCGTCACACTTCTAGTAAGTTGGATGTACTGAGAGTGGGGTGTATCAATTTAGTATCAGAGCACATTTTTGGGTATTTATATTGCAATATACTAGCATGCTCATGTTTTAGCTTTAGATAATCATGCAATATGGTGACAAGGCTCGCAGGTATATAAGATGTTGCCCTAAACTTTCGTTGCTTCCCGTAAAGGTAATGCTGAAGAAGATGATGAAGTATATTCTTTAGTTTATGATGGTATGTGATTCATGAAAGTTCACATGGTATAAGTGATGAATGATGTTTAGCAAAGAGTATGCAATTGAGGCAATTAATACTAATGAAATATATTAATCCACTTCATCTTATAGAAATTTGGTAATCCATATTATCCATTCATGTATAAAGGAATACTAGATAGAATGAATTGATGAATATCATCTTAGCATAAAGATAAGACAAGTAAATGATGGGTATGAGAAGTGAAAGGAAAAACTCCAATAGATATATGTTCTTGTCATTCCTGATAACATGGATTCATAATCGCAAATTCTTTGTAAAGTCTATGCTCATGACCACTAAGTACTTTGATGATACCTTGAAAAGTGCAAATCATTGTCTTAGATTAGCCAAATTATTGTTTTCATGATTCAAGCCTCTGAAATGTATTCCATTACAATGCTATCCTAAGGGCTTTCTTCAACCACTAAGAACCCCCAGATAAATCAGTTTCCATTTCATTTCCACGTTGCAGAATGTCATCCCTAACAATTTAACTTATCCTTTCTTATAAAGGCTTTTGCATAGATTTTGAGCCTCAAATTGATTATGGTCAAGGCCATTCTTGCAAACTGAGGATGTCTTTGATGTCTTCTATGACCAAATTTTGATCTTATGGGACTAGATGTTCTACAATACAAGATTCTCAACTCAATGTTTAATAAATGTTGTTCAGTTACTGCTATTCGAGTTTCAATTATGTAATGCAATTCCAATTTCATTTATGTGCAAAGGTTCATCTTCACTGTCATCGGAATACTCATGATTATTACCAAATTCATCATTATAAGCTATCATACTTCCAAGACCATGCAAATCAGTCCCCAAGCTCAAAAGTTGCAAAATAGACCATGAAAGTTTTAGAAATTGTATGAACAGTACAGTTACTGGTATAAATACAAAGTCATCCACTTTATTGAAGTTGAAATACCTAAAGATTGAAGAAACGAAATTACAGATAAAACATCCTTTCATTTGTTTAAGCCGTATGACTTGAAGATCAGATTCCTTAAAGGTGTTAAATATCTTCTTATTCCCCTCATGTCCTTTGGGCCTCAATTAAGTCAGGCAACATGTTCATGACCTCATTCTTCTCTTATTTTAAACTGCTCCATAAATGTTATCTAATTCCTTGGTTACACTTTCTTCAGCACTAGCTCTTTTCTATTTTCTTAGAGTTATGCTATTTGAAGAAAATCACTTTCTTCACTTTCTTATATAGAAGCTCCAATTATACAATTTGATGTACCAATTCATTACTAATGTCCTTAATGCTTTGTATGAATCATGGATTCAAAGTTTCTATCATATTGCCAAATGGTTGAATTGCTCCCATTCTTTCCCAACTTCATGAGTATAAAACCTGGATAAGGTTCCCAAGTTCCATGCGTTGTGGCTATTACATCTTTGGACAAGATGATTAATTTTCAGCATGTTTCCATCCTCTGATTGAAACTTTGATGTTGCCAAATTCTTCTGCAGCAATATTGTTGATTTATATACATGTTATCGTATAAATTAGACCTGAACTTGTAACATGGGAGGGGGGGGAATGCTTCTCCATTTTCTTCCCCACCACTTGTTATTTGTATGAATTGTTTATTTCATTAGATCCCACTATATATCAGTTCTCTTCCATTAAATTTGCCCAAAGTTGGCATCATCCTTCAGTATATTTATTTATTTATTATTTTCAATTACTTTAGACCCTAATCCTTCAAGTGAGCATGGAAATTTAGTAATGATATTCTTTATGTTGTGTCCAATATCATGGAAGTGCCCCGTTGTTTGGGTTTTCGCTATAGTCTTCTTCACAAAATTTTGGAAAGAGATTTGAAAGTTAAAGCATTCCCATTTTCCTTAATCCACCCTCGATTCCTATGAATTCTTATCATTGATCAAGAATGGGTCTAGAAGCTTAGAACTATGAATACCTACAAGAGTCAAAATCACTTACAAGAATGTTGTGAGCAGACATGAAGTCATTGTTTGTATATAATTGAAACAATGATATAGGTATGAATCAAGAAAAGTCAAAGGATAGCTGATCTTGAGTCACAGTTGCTACTGATATTTGGAAATATAATATCAAAAATAGTTTAGAGGATGAAGGGATATAAGAGATGACTCCATGAATTGAATGAATTAAGCATGAGTACTATATGAAAATTAGAAGGAAAGAGTGAGCGAGAATGAGTGAGCTAGAATAATATAACTATCGTCAAGAATTTCATTGTTAAGACTTGTAAAGATTTTAGAGACATAACATCATGATCATTCAAGGTTAGCCAACAATTGAATGATTATGAGGAAAATGACAATAGAGGAAGTATATGTAGTGAAAGGATCTCAATGAAAAGAAGTTGAACATTAATACATATGAGTGAAGTTATTAAGCTAAAGAATGATTTGAGTCACAAATGAAATTTGAAAGATGAAAGATTAGTAAGACATAAATGTCGAATAAGCAACAATTCTACTAGTAAGTCATTGGAGACCCCATGTTATAAAAGGAACTACATGTGTGAGTAAAAGTTAAGTGCAATCTTATTAATTTCATTCTTCATACCTTACGAATGTTGAATTTCGAGGACAAAATTCTTTTGAAGGGGGTAAGATTATGATGACCCATCTTTCTATTTTCAAGCTCAACATTTACCCGTAAAAGTCAAAGGTAGAGACAAGGATAAAATTCCGATCTCAAGAATTGGGCCATCGTCTTTTTAATGGGCCTATACTAGTTTGATAAGGGGCCCGACTATAGGCCCATTAAGGTCTACTTTGTCATATTACCCTCAGCTTGCTATAAATAAAGGTGAGCACATTTCCCAAATAAGTGACTCTCAATTTTCATTTTTTATATTTTTCTTTATTCTCTCCTACAATTACTTACTCCTACACCATAGGGGCTTCAAGGTCATCCCTTGAGGCCTTCTTTGCAGGTTGCCGTGCTCGTGAGGACATCAAGTCGCCATCCAGGTCACCCGAAATTTTGACTTCGTCAAGTGGAATGATCAAGTTAAGGTCAAAGTTGGATTAAAATACATTAATTTAATTTTTGGGATTACTACTTAAGCAATTAAATAAGTCGGGTTCTATATGAAATTATATTACAAGTTTGGTAGTTAAATGAGATACAGTATGAAGTTAGAGACTTAAATGAAGCAAAACAAGAAGTTGAAGGATTTTAGATGTAATTTCCCATATATCTAGATATGTCTCTTGAAATTGGGCCATTTCACGCAAGCCCACAAGCAAGAGAGGAAGAGAGGGAGACCGAGAGCCAGAGAGGAGATTTCGGCGACGAATCGAGCAAAAAAAAGGGGGAAAAGAAGAGAAATCGGGAGAAGCTTGGGGAGGAGGAGGAGGAGAAGAAGAACACAAGGGTTCAATTAAGTAAGTATTAATTGTTTTTAAGCATTAATTTGTGTAAGTTTAAGTGGAAAAAAATTTTCATTTAAGATTTATGAAATTTCTTGAGAAATTAACACAAAAATTATGGTATAAGATATTTCTATAGTATAAGATGTTTTCTATGCGTTAAGGAATATGAAATTTTAGTTAGATATGGATGATATAAGATTTGGTGTGTTATGTATATATATTGGTGTGTGTGGGTATGTGTATATATCTAAAGAGGAGGAAAAGAAAAGAAAAGAAAAGAAAGAAAGCAAATGAACCGAGAGTTTCTGCCAAAGTTTGAAAAAAAAAAGAAAGAAAAAATAAGGTTTGAAGAATCTTTGGAAGGAGGAAAGTACAAGAATGAAACACAAGTGTTTCCTATCTTTAAGCTTTGTTTTATGCAAGTTAAGATGAAAATTATGTTTAAAGTTTATGGAAATTTTTATAGGCATACTAGGTTGTAATTTTGCTTAAAATAGTAAGCGTTATTGTGGTGTTTTTAGTGATAATTGAGGATTAATTGGCATGGGATAATATGATTATTTGTAAGAATATACTAAATCTAGAATAGATGCAAGAAATGAACAAATTCATATTAAATAGGAAACGTGGAATTATGTTTAGAATTTATGGAATGATACCATGGTAATTGAGAATGATTGGTGAAGAACGACTTAATATTTATTAGCAAATGTGGGAAATTGTTAAAGGCTAAGAAAGAATTTGTGTTAAAGATAAAGAGTTAGTGTTGTTACTTAGTAGCTATTTAAGATTTTAATACAAGATACTATTATAATTTCTAAGATGGAGTAAATAAAGCCTTGAATAATTATATAAAAGGAAGCAAAAGATGTCAATATTGAATCCTAGGAAATCAAAAAGACTTAAGGTTGGAATTATGGTGCATGAAGTTTCTGCCCTTCCATCTTTAAGAGGCCATAACTAATAGTATATATGGAATTTTAACAAGATACTAGTTGGAAAATGATCTTCTATGAGTTTTCTATCATCTAAAATTTGAATGACGCCATTTGGAGGTCGGTAGTAGTTTTTATGACATGTTTTGTGAAGGTCGTCATTGTATACCGAGAACAGATTTTTGGAGAGGTTAAGAAATATTTTGGTATCCCTAACGTAGTTTTTTGAGCTCAGTTTTACACATAATGAACTTATATGAGTTCCCTACATTCTAGAAGAATTTCATGAAAATACGACACCGTTTTTTATTATAAAATGGCTTTAAATGTGCATTGCCCAGAAAAAACTTAACGATCATTGTTTGAAGACTTGAGTTAGGTCTTGATTCAATAAGGGGTGCACATAATTGATGAAGGAGTTTAGTTAAGAGTGGAAATGAAAACTAGTAGATTATTATGATAGTAGATTCTTAGTAATTATTGAGTTTTCTAATTTAGCATATAATGAGGAAGATGATTACCTAAATTAGAAAATCCTTAACTAGTAAATAAGCTCGAAAGGAGGTTAATGAGATTGATAAATAAAAGCAATGAGTTATATATGTGGATTGAGAAATAGAAAAGAATTAAATGTTAACTAAAGTTTTTATGTAATGTTACAGGAAATGTTAAGGGCTAAAAGGAAGTGAAACACAAAAGGATGCTACTTCGCCGGTGAGTGGAGATTCTTCTCTTCTTTTCCTTCTAAATGAAAATATATATTATGCTTTGGTTTCACATAAATTAGTAATATTTTATGATGAATGTATTTCCATGAAATTTCACGAAAGTTGACATTTCTTTAGAAAAGTTTATGTGAATGTTTGTATGAGATAATGTTTTATGATTTTAAAAAATGTTTGAGTTGATACATGATTTAGGATGTATGAAAGCCCCCAAATTTGTATCCTATGCTTGTGATCATGCCACTTACGGGCGAAGAGGCTTATAGCTCAAGCTGACCAAATGAATGCCACCAGTCTAAGGAGCCTATGTGCTAGCTATGGCTCAAGCTGTTTAATTGTATCGCCTAGGGCGAAGGTGTCATAAGGTACCTATGGCCCAAGCTGGTGTCTATGCGCGTATGACTTGTTATTTGTGATTATGATATGTTGGATACTCTTGGGGAAAATTTTATGATGATCTTGAAATGAAATGATTTTTATGATGTTTTTAGTGGATTTCACGATGATTATTAAATGAATGATGTTCATGATGTTTTCAAATAAATTCTATGATGATTATGAAGTGAAATGACGTTCATGATGTTTTGTAACATGCGATGATTCCATAAAGGTTTATGTTTTGCTAGATTTATATTTAAAGTCATGAAATTCCTAAATGAGCTTGAACATTTTGTTCAAGATGCTGCAAAAGTTACATTTCAACTTTCAAAAGCTTGTTTATTTATAAAAACTTCACTCACTGGACTAGTTAGCTTATGTGTTTTCTAAATGATTTTCTCAGCATGTGGCAATTGGACTTTGGGTAACACATCAGGATCGAGCCTGCTATTTTCAGAATTGAGCCACCACCTAATGAAACAAAATTATTATAGGGCTTGTTTCATTATGATTTATATACTTGGACATGTTAAGTTTATTAGCACGCACTA
Source organism: Nyctanthes arbor-tristis (assembly GCA_963692815.1). Taxonomy (NCBI): domain Eukaryota; kingdom Viridiplantae; phylum Streptophyta; class Magnoliopsida; order Lamiales; family Oleaceae; genus Nyctanthes; species Nyctanthes arbor-tristis. The sequence continues at coordinate 49,073 of CAVNYN010287862.1, read as the reverse complement.
GGGTATCTGTTGTGAGTTCTACTTAGTTTAAGTACATTTCTTTACAAGTGAAGTGTTATAAATAGAAAAGTTGTGTTCTTATGTTGTGAGGTGTTGGTAGACTTGATCTATGAAATGACATTTTTTATAGTGAGAAATTATTAGTTCGTGAGATGTTAATGTGTTGGCGTTTGGAAATTATTACATTGTGAAGTATATTTGAGTTGATGTTGGGTATTATGCAGGTTGGTTTGTTTATAAACTAGAGGAGATGCTATTGAAATTTTTCTAGAATAAGTAGTGTATTCATGAGCCTTGACGGTAAATTCTAGCTTCTAGTTGGAAGTTATCGTCGGCGCACGTCACACTTCTAGTAAGTTAGAGGTATTGGGAGTGGCATGTATCACATCAGATCGGATTAAGACGGATAACAAATCGGGAGCAAATTAGGGTGAATCACAAAAAGAAATAAGAAATAAATTAGAGTAAATTATTATGACTATGTTTATTTTTTGTAAATCAAAAATCAATTTTTGGGGCGGATTTACTAATCTGTATCCGTCATGTGATTTGTAATAGATCAAAAAATGGGATTCGATTCGTCAAGTTGATACTTAGATCGACAGATTTCTTTGGCGCGAATTTGATATCTATCAAGACCATTATAGATCATTTTTTTATTATCATTATTTTTGACTGTTGTCATTGAGTTATGTAAGAGTGAGCTGGAGTGGGTGGACTTCTTATTTTATATTATTTTTTATTTTTATTTAAATAATTAATGATATTAACAGTAAAATTTAAAATGTTAGGTATGAAAAGTGTTAATGAGGATGTAATATGATAAAAAATAAAAGGTTAAAGTTCTTATGCGCCAAAAAAATGAGTACAAGATTCTATAAAAATTAAAAGGTTGGTGACCTATAGTGGAAATAAAGAATCAATGGTATAATAATCATTTTGATAGGGCTAATAGTGAAAATTGAAAGATTGAAGATGAAAAGTAATGTTGGCGACATAATAGGATAATTAATGAAAGGTTTGGGACTTAGTAGGCCCAAAAAAGAATAGGGACTAAATTGATACAAAATTGAAAGGTTGAAGGCCTAGAGTGAAAATTACCCTCTATATAATGAGTTATATAGAAGTCGATGCAACTCTGAAAAAGCCAATAGTTTAAATGATTAATGTACTCAAACATTGATTTGACACGGGTGAAATATTTTTAAGCTAATATAGAAATCAAACTAACAATATAATTAATATTGTCATATATCGACGTACATAAAAGTTTGTGCCATGTAAATTTTACCACAATAGAACAACGGACAAAATAAAATTAGACAATTTAATATTCATCTGGATGAATGAATTTTTTTTGATAATTGTTAAATTAGACGTTACATTCCAAATTGCAGTGATTCTAAATCAATCTGGTCGGCAATAACTCTAATAAATTTAACACTCTAAGGACAGAGCAAATGCCCTAGTAATTAGCAAATACATAACCAATTATGCATTAATCCAACATGAGAAGTTGAAAAAAATACACAAAATTACATTCACCCAATTATAAATGAGAATTGAGACGATTCCTTTAAAAACAAAATATCTTATTTTATTTCCAATTTAAAAAAGAAAATGATTGATTAATGCTTCTACATTAATAAAAAATCAAAAACTCGAATTAATTTTTTGAAATTTAATTTTTAAATTCGTTATTTATAAAGATAATCATCATCGTAAAGTCGTACTTCAAGTCTGGCTTTTTTGGGGTCTTTACAAATGTTTTTTAAAATATTTTTTTTTTGCATTAACTTCAAAATATTAATATTCAATTAAAATAAATTTGAGCAACTAATGAAGAAAGTTTGCTAAAATCTATCATTTAAACAAAGGTTTGCACGCAGATATAATAAGCAGTCTAAGTGCAGTCAAAATAAAATGTTTGAACAGATTCATCACATTTTTGTATTAAGATAAAACAAGATACAAAATGACATCAACTAATTTTCCATTTATAAATAAGCGGTCCTCAAAAATAAATCATTAGACGAATCAATATACATGGAAAACATATGAAGTTTAGAAAACTTGTGCTGTGGAGAAGCATTGCATATAAATCATACAGAGTTTAATCTAAAACTCAATTACATGAATTATTAATTGTCACAATTGGTCTTACAAAAATATTTAAAAACTATTTGGAAAAAAGAAAAATGAAAACCAAATTCACGACCCAACGCACGGATGAAGAATTTGGTATTCTTATACAGTGATTGATATGTCACAATCTAGCTTTTTTTTTCATGCAATGTTGATTTGAACTAAAAGAGAATATAATAACATTTGATATTGAGGATAAACAATGAAATAATAATAACACGGTTACCATTAAAATTTCCATTAGTTAGCAATAAATAATTATAAAATCAATCACAAGCAAACTAATTTATTTTGATTGTATTCATATTGTATTAAAAACATATAAACTATAGTTCCGACGATTATAGAAATTAACGAAGGAGTTTGGACACCACCTGAAAAAAGCGTTTAAAGACTGAGGCCAAATGTCTACTCCAAATGAAGTTCCAAGGCTGGTGAACTGTGCAAAGCTAGTGAAGATCGAATGACTATAATATCATATGCAAGGCCATCAGAAATAATTGTTAATAGCTTGAAGAAACAAATTAAATATTTGGCTGAATTTTTTGGCTTGACAAAATGACTGAAATTTCGTATACAATTGTGTGATGAGTTGATGATGAAATAGGTGAAAATTTAATATAAGGTATGAAATGAAAATGTTGGCTGAAAATGTTAAAAAGGCTAAGTAAGGTTGGTCTCATAATTTAGCTTTTTTAATGATTAAGCCGTGAGTAATAGTTAGAGCAAATGAAGGAAAATACCATTAATTGGGTTAGTTAACAGTTACCATTAAAGAATTGGATGAAAATGGGAAATCTATTCCAGTAAAGTTGATTGTTTGATTTAGTGTTGAAAGTCTATTGCAATTGAAAGTTACATTTGATAGAGGGATATGTACATAGAAGCCTAATGATTTTGAACTCATGATTTATTATTATCTCTTTATATGTTAAATTAACTATATATAATTCTTGCAAATAATAAAAAGATAAAAAATTAATCAAGGGCTAAGACTAAGAGGTAAACCAATGGCCAATGTGCAAATGTCGGATCTAGAAAGTGATTTGGGGCTTGAAAATAGAAAAAGGAAATTGTATTGCTTTTAAGTGTGTGTGTATATATATATATTATAAATTACAATATTTTAATTATATAAGTTACAATATTTTGCAAATTCTTTTTTGTTTGTTGCACATGGTATAATTCAATGAAATACACACACACACACATATGCAAAAATTAATTTAGTCAATTTTAAACCAGTAGAATTTAAAAGGAGACAATGGATTGTGATCTTAGATTGGCTATCTTCCTTAACGTACTTGATATATCATGATCTGTTTTACATTTGATTTATTAGTATATTCATACTATAGAGGTCTGTTACCATCGACTCAGTATCATTTTTTTATTTACAAAATTTTCAATTATCTCGGCAAAGTTCACTACAACATTATTACTAATAATTACTTCAAATACATGTGCATATATTTCAACATTTTATATAAGACGTGCAACGCATGTGCTTATTACTCGTCTATTAAAGTAGAATAGTAGTCATATACAAGTTTCTGCCAAAATCACTATCCCACTTGTATATGCTTCTTTTGTTTTATTTTATATATTTTATTTTAAAATAATAATATATACATAATTTTTATATATATTTGTTTTATACGTATACAAAATATACAAATTCCCAATTAAACTCCAAATTAATCTCTAATCTCATATATATTTTTATTTTATACACACTTTATAATCTATATCTATGTATATACACTTAAAAGCAATGCACTTTCCAAAACACCGTTTCCAACCTAAATCACTTTCTAATATGGTCACACTTATCTCAGCCACTGGTTTCATCCAAATAATCTAGTTATACACTTACCTTTTTTAAAGTTTTAGTTTTAATTATTCATCCTTTCCTTTTATTATTTTACCCGGTCCTCTCTCTTTAATTCCGGTACCCTCTATCTCATTTCAAGACATTGGATCTGAGATACCCTCTCTCTCATTTCACCCGTTCCTCTCTCTTTAATTTTGATACCCTCTCTCGGTTCGTTCCTAGTTCCGACGAATAACCCCATCGTCTTTTTGGATAATCTTCAGTGAAAGATGTGTATCAATATTTTGGGGTTACCTATAGAATATTTGCGCAATCCATTATACCTAATTCAGATGAGATCTACCAATGGAAAACTTATCTCTAATCCATTATACCTAATCTGCTAAATATTTACTTTCCTATTTTCATGTATAGATTTCCTAAGATAATGCTCATCCAATATTTAAGTTTTAAATCATAGGTTTTGAAAATTAAGATTTATGTACATATATCTATAAAGTCACACTCCAAAAATAAGTTATCCTTATTTAACAAAAATTACACGATTTCGTATGGTTTCTCCATTAAAAATAGATTTTCCTTATTTAACTAAAATTAGCCGATTACTTTCCATTTAGTAGGAGACATTTACCCCCGTAAATCATAATCCACTAAAATAGTTATTTTCTTATTTTCATAGATTCGTTCCTAAGACAATGCTCATCTAATATTTAAATTCCATTTATTATTTTCATTTATTTTTGTTATATTTTTATCTTAATATATTACTTACATAGAGAACATCATAAAAGAATAATTTAAATAACGAAATCAAGATTTTATTTTTTCTACGTAAGTTCCTTTACATTAAAGAAAACTTTCACATATTGTATGTTAATAACCATATTGCGTGCAATTTTATTGATTATCACTTGAATCCAGTTTTTATCTTATTTCGTATTGTTAATCCTTTAAAAATGAATATTCCTTATTTATCTAAAATTACCCGATTTGATTCTATTTAGTAGGAGACATTTACCGGTCAATCATAACCCACTAAAATGGTTATTTTCTTCTTTTCATATATTCTTTCCTAAGATAATGCCCATCCAATATTTAAATTTTATGAGATGGTTTCTTTAAATTAAGATATATATCTATAAAATCACACTCTCTTAGAAATAAATTTTCACTATTTAACTAAAATTACCTATTTCATTCAATTTAGTAGGGAACATTTACCCGTCAATCATTCAAGTTTTGTATGTTGTATTTAAATGATTTATTCTCAATTAGTTTCATAGTTCATAGTAATCCCTTTTCTGCTAGAATTAAACCTTAGCCTCACTTCATTTTTTAACCACGGATAAACTTTGCCCAAGGAAATTTCACCTATGCATTAGTCTACCATTTCCGGCCATCAGACTCGACTATTCGCAGCATTCAATTTTCTGTACCTGAGGCAGTCCTACTCATTCGCCAATATATCTCATCATTTCGTTTTGTGCAGTTTGGTTAGCGATTTTAACCGATGCGTTGATCCACTATTTTCCACCATCAAAGCTCGAATGTTTTCAACATTGCATATTCTGCCTGTAGCACATTTTTGCAATTACAGGTTAGCCGCGAGCCTCTGATTACTCCATTACCGTTTGAATGCCTGGTTCCAGTTTAAGAATTTGCAAATTTACATATTGTTCACCATAAATTTTCATTCGTTGCCTTCCGAGCATTCTTTATCATCTCTCCATCGTCTACTTTGTGCATTTCATCCCGGCCAATGGCAACCTACCTTCTGTAGGGGTGTCTACCTATAATTGTAGCTTAAAATATAAGGAACTCATTCTATGTATTTGGAGTCTGCTACACACCGAACTTTGGATGCTGGCTGCTTCGGTTTGGTCAAAGGTAAATTGCTTTCTTTTTCTTGTAATTAGCTTCATAATTGGCTTGGTAATTGTTTATATTTCATGTTTAACAATAACTTCAATGTCCTGTTCTTGATTTGCATATTTTTTATTTAACAATTGTAAGACAGATTTATTTTAATTATTATTTTATTCTTTATATATTTTTTATTTATAAGGATAACATCCATGCCAAATTGTTTGTTTTCTCCTTTTTAGTATCACATATGTACTAATATCGTTTGACTATAATCAACGTATATTAATTATGAAGCCACAAAAGAGTAAGTCAAATTTAATGAAAAACAACAATAATCCATAATGCAAATTTGCTTGCATTTTACTAACAATTTTTTTTAATTAACGCCTGGATTATATATCAAGCTTTAGTTTATGTACTCAGTGTTAGAATCTGCATTTTTAAGAGGCTAAATGTATTTAATTCATAGTCGTTGTATCCTATTTAACTTTGTTATAATATCGATTATTATATGTATATTATGTAGCACGTGAAAAAACATTAGATTTTCACTTTTTGTTGATTTCTAACATATATAAAAGAGTGAGTCAGTCAAAATGCAATTGAAGTAGTCAAAATTTTGACCAAAACGATGAAGTTTGGCTCTTAATCCTTTTCCTTTTTTTTTTTTTCTTTTTGCCACAGAGTCAGTGAGTCAAGAGACTTCCATCATTTGGCATGCTCGTTGTTTCTCTCTTTGCGTAAGGTGTTGTTCTCTTCTCTTCCCCTTCCAAAATCTTCTTTACGTTCTTCATCTTTGCGAAATTTTTTGAATTAGGGCTGTAGAATGATTCCGCGATTTCTTGTGCTACCATTGATCTCCGTTCGTCTTGTCTGAAATTCCATGTTTTATATTTATTTATAATGTTTTGTTTGTTTAATTGACAAACTGGGTTTCGAATGAGATTAATTTACTTTGTGTCATACATGGTGCAATTTTATCAGTACCAGGTAGTGGGTGGCGTAGGGCTTTACTGATAGAGACCATAGAGCATCAAAAAAGCTACCGGATGAATTGCATCATTTGCTTTTCATGGGTTTAATCTGGTTTTAATGTGCATTTCGATTACTTATGAAGCAACATCATTTCTCATACATTTTACTAATTATAAGAATAGATATTGTTTTCCAAATTCATTTAAAATTAGTTTACGCTTCTCTTTTTTCTTTGCATTCATCATTTCATCTTATTATTTTGGAGTAGGTCTTAAGTTAAATGATTATATAATCAGTCTGATTTTCCATACAAAAATATGGGAATTTTGCATTAGAAATTGTGGGTTTTTGGTGGCAATAGGTGCTTTAGCTGATCATAATAAAGATCTCTGAAATGAAGAAAAATGGAAGAAAGAAGTGGAAAGCCTATCTCGGGATAGATATAGCGAAGGGTCGCTTCTTTTTTTCATGTGTATCCCTAACTTTCAAACTCCACTCTTGATAGATATGTGTGTATATATATACACATTATTTATAATTTAGTTCCTTTCGGTTAACTTTAATTTGATCACATGCAGCGGTACATGTTGTAATTTAGTTTCTGATGGTTGAGTTCTATACCATTTTGCTATTGACATGAGCTACCAGATCGAAGACCTATCATCCAAGTGCCACATTCTACAACTCATAAGATCTATACTTTTCTGTTTCTTGTGAGTGAAGGGGATGATAGTATATAGGTATGTATGCACTGAAAAATTTGATTGTGAGGCTTGTTTAGTGATGGATTTAACTTTCTGGGATTTGGAATGGTGGGATGATCATATCTATTTTCTATAAATGGCAGACAAATGTATGAGAGAAAATTTTGCCCTTGCCTGTGCTTAAATGGAGACAAGTTATTTAGTTGTTCTGACTAATTTTAGGATTTTTTTTTAAATCTTTTTTTTGTCCTTTTGCTAATAAAAGTTTATAATTGTGAGATTGTTACGAATTGTTGGTTCCACTGAAAGTCTTGTTTTTGGGATGTATATATTCAATTCTATTGACTGTTAGCGTAAATTTGGATGAAAGTTATGACTATAGCAATTAATTCAAATTTTGTGGAGGACTATGTTGAAGGCTTCTTCACAACTTTTGTATAAATGCCCACAAAATCTTAGCGTCGCGCTGGCACTAGATTGTTTATCTTCACTAGATTGCTTGTTATTTTCCTTTTCTTTTTGCAGAGCTCTCTCTCTGTCTCTGTCTGTGTGTGAGCGCAGTGCTTTAGAGTGTTATTTCAACAAAGAATACTGTTAAGTTGAGAATACTTCAAACTTAAGATTTGTTAAGAAAACATAATTCGTGTTTGCTATCAATCCCATGTGTAATATGGTAAGAAAAAATGGTGATTTTCATCAGATTATTTTGTTTTAGTTCAAGGCTCCTTTTTAGGATTAAATGGCATTCTTGAGTTAATATTCCACTATTGGTTTGAGCTTAACTGAAATTGGTTCATCATAGATCATCCAGAGGTGTGAATTTGTTGTATGTTTTCTTTGTGTTTTTGTCTATACTGTTACATACACACGCATGCATGCACATATTACAACTTGATAAATTTTGTGCAATTGTAAATTCAGTTATCGTTACAAAGAATTGACCAATTGATTGTTTGAATTGATTCTATGGTAGAGAGGTCCTGCAGGCACTTGATTTGATTTGTATTTTCCATGGGAACTGCAAGACTTCTAGGTTTCTATGTTTACATTGGAAGTGGAGAGGAAAGGCTCCTTTCTGAATGGTACACCAAGAAAGGAAACTCTCGTTATCATCGTATATTGGCATAATAAGATGTAGAATTTTATTACATGTGCCTTTGGGAATTCTGCTTCCGTGAGGGATTTTTTTTCATTATCTTTTTTGCATAAAATTTCTTTATTTGAGTTACGTTTTAATGATTTTCCATCTCCTTTGCGAATTTATGCTACCATGTGGGAGGGCTTTTTTTTATTATTACTTTTTGCCGTTAAATTTTAGTGCATGAAAAATTTGTGTTCTTTTGATGATTTTCAGGGATATCATTGATCATTGGCACAGAAATAGTCAAGGTAGATCTTGCTTCAAAGAGATTGACTGAACATTCCAAGTTTTTTATGATAAATAAATTTTGAATGAATATAAAAAAGGATTCTAGATATTATGTAGAATAGCTCTACATAATTGTTGATTTTTTACTGTACTTATATTAAATGTTCCGGAAGTATATGTTAGTGTAGAAGGATAAGGGAGGATCCTATGTTTAGTTGTTTAGATGTTTGGCTTAGAGTCTTTGATTTAATGAAAGCTTTTGTATCACCTCATCATTTACTCAAGGTGAGTTTGTTTCGAACTTCTAAGAGCATTGTCATAACTATATATAAAATTTTTTTCTCCTTTTTTAGTTTCTATTATTAATTAATTATTAATAACAATACATTTATTGAAGTTATTTAAGGAAAAAACTAAGTGGAGAATACATAACGAATGCAATACAAAATCCACGCTGATTCAAGCAAAAAAATATAACGGAACACATGCAACGCACGTATGCGTGCTAGTACTCATAAAAATTTGCTATACTTCTAATTATTTAATTAATTTTCACCAACCCTTTTATTCCTATAGTATACGTTATAGTATATATCAAAGTATATGCTATATGCTCCATGTGTAATATGTAGAATATATTTTATGTATAATGCATGGTCGATTTTTTTCCCATACAGATTCTACGTGTAGTTTATATAATAGATTCTATTATATATGAACATATTGTTGACTTATTTTTCTATTGTTGAGCATATAATCTACATTAATATTATAAACCTTATTTTCATACAACCCTTCATCGTTTTAATCATATTCATTTGATAATTTTTTTATTAATATATGAAAATTCCTTTTAACTTTTTAAAGCAAAACCATGAGAAGATTGACAAAGTCAACTGTCATAAATGATGGAAGATGATGGCAAACCAATGAGAATAACAATGAATTAAGGATTGGTATTAACAATGTAACCAGTCCCAAGAGGCCTAGGGTTGTCGAACCTACAAATAATTCTTTGAATGTGACTAGTAGACCATTACATGATCGCTAATCGTTGAGTGGGTGTAGAAGCCATTTGACTAATATCACTAATGGTATGTTCTCTGTTAAAAAAAAAAAAAAAGAACTTGAAAAATTATAAAATGACGGTCACTAAATTCACTAACTGATTTGAATGTGATGACCATTAATAAGAGTCAGAGACAGTCCCTTGAAAATGTTGATATTTTCTTGCGCTGGTCGATATTCACACATGGGCAGTTGTACGTAGTAGTTTCAAGAGTCACGAGTAAGAATGAGTTGAAGTTTATGATATGTGGTAATGATGGTCAGTCCAGCAATTCTACTTTGAATGTTGTATACAAGGAAGTTTTCAGTAATTTATAGTGCGTTTGACTCTCTCACCTAACAAACTCTCTCACTGTTAGGTGAGAGACCTTTTGGTTTTTGGTTAATTTTAACCTGATGTTATTAATATTCATTCTAATAAAATCCATGTTTGTTTATAAAATGTAGGTTATCAGCTTGCTTCCCCGTTGATCTCAGTGACATGATCTTTTGTAGATTTCACAACAGTCTCTTACAGGTTTTGTAACTTGCTATTGTAATAAATCTATCGTTCATGTCAATCTAAGACATATTATAGTGGGTCCAATAAATTATGGTAAGAGATTATTTTTTTTTAACACACAAACATGTATAATATTATGTTGTACCGATTTCAAAATATTTTATACAACAGTGAATAATACTGTTGAATTGTTTAAATTATTTGGCCACGACATCCCGTTCAACGCACGAGTGAAATTACTAGTATACATAATTATAATATATATTATATAACTAGCATAACATCCATGTGATGCACATGTTGGAAAACATTTGAAATTTAACTATGAGAAAGTTTTTAAATGAATGGTGAATGTACAATAGTTGAACAGATCTATTGCGACATATTTTGCAACTATAGTGATGACATATAAATATATATATATATAAGGAAATTAGTTTGTGGTACCTTTGTACCTCAATTTTCCTGCCAAAAATATATTAGTAATGTCTCTTTTGACATTTTGTTTCCTATTACGGTAACTAGTGTGGTATTCTAAATTTTTCAAAAAACAATTTAAATTTTTTATTTTCTTTTGCCTTATACATCCAAATTTTTGAAATAAGATTCATTATTCAATTTAATAACTAATAGATATTTATCCTTATTTAATTGTTTAAATTAAGGATAAATTTGATTATATAATGATGGATAAGTGTCCATATGATTAAAATAATTGTAGTTTATAATTTTTTTTAGTGAAAACTTTGTAGTTTATAATTCATAAAATAATGAAAATTAATATGAACAAAAAACTTAATTGATAATCCTTAATCGTCGAATAATAATAAAACAATAGAAATTAATGTGAGCAAGGAACTTTCTTGATGGCCATATTCATTGAATAGTAAGTTTCTTTTTGAAACTTTTATTGTTTTATGAATTGTCTTAATTAAATGTTTAATTAATTAAACACACACACATCTTCAGTTTAGATTAATTGAAAATTATAATTGTAATTTTCTCTTAATTTTTCCCGCTACAAATATTAATAATTATAGCTACCTTTCCTTAAAAAAATATATGACTAGTTTTTTGTATTATTAATTTATATCATCTTCATGTTATCTGACTTTATTAGCTTCAAATAAAAAATTCAGAATACGTGACACTGCCCAACTAATAACTATTTCGTACAATGCCATTTATCTAAATTAGTGCCAAAAAATAAAATAATACTTATTTACGTTAACAATAGCAATAGGGTTACATTTTGCTATACATTATAGTTATCTTAATATGACAAGAACAAAATTACTTATTATTTTGGTGACGTTAAAAATTAATTATTTGTTTTTGGATAACACAACCTTACAAAATTTTAGCATAAAAAAATAAAGAAAAAACTTATAAAATTTAATATTATTTATTTTTTTAAAAAATAATTTGATATCTATTTTTCCCATGCAACACACAGATGAAAATCTAGATCGGAAGAGCACACAACTTTGTCGTTGGTTAATGCAAGAACAAACTTCCGATCTCGCACCAAGCGTATAGTGATGACATTTATCAGTCTTCATTGTAGATTAAGAAATATAGCGACGACTTTACATGTCGTCGCTATAGCAACCAATATACAGTAAATTTTTTAAATTATTTTTCCTATGTACCCCTATTTGATAAGAGTAGTAGTTATTCCGTGACACATTAAATAACATTATTTTCATAAGAAGGACAAATAATAACACCTCAAATAAGAAACAAATCTATATATTTGAGACATTTGACAAAAGAATACAAGCTTGTATAATCGGGACTGATGGAGTATTTTCCTTTTATTTTTTTATTATACAACAAACAAGAAATGTATATGATGAGTAATGCTATTTAGGATTACTTTATAATAATAATTGTATTCAACACCACATATATTACTATTAATTTGGTATTAAATGATTATTACTTGAATTAAGTGAGTCAATAATTAATGCATTTAATTTCATTTATTTATTTATATCATTCAATAACACATCAACGGCACCCGCCTAATTCCCTCTCTCTAGGTTACGAGTTCACGTCCACAATCCATCCTCGTGGTAGAGAATTTTTTTTTCTCTTCTCAAATTTTCTCCCGTTGAGCTGTTCTTTTTCAGACTTACAGTTACTCGAGTAGAGTGATTTACAAAAAAGTTAATTCATGCTAGCGTGACTGTCTATAATGGTTAATGAAAAGTTTATTTATACAAACACATAGGTGGCTTTAGAAACTTTTTTTGATACACATTGTAACAGAGAATACTTTAATTCGAGATATATATATATATATCTATTATTCTAAATTAAGAGTAGTTGTACCTATAGCACTGCGGTTTTTCACCTTTTTCCCGCGGTGCCTATAGGTACAATGACTTTGCGGTATCATTTAACATACTGCATATTATTTTTCTTTTTTCATTATTTCATCTTTCCCTTGTTGTGCTACGTATTTTCAATTGGACCCAATTTGTTTCCCTTTCCTTATTCTATTTGTTCTCTTCTTATTGACGTACGCTCTTCCGATCTCTTAATTAGGAAATCTCAATTCTCCAATACTAATCCTTTCCAATTCATCCATCGCCTCAAAATATTTCCAACTGTGGATTTTCTCGATCCTTGCCAAAAATTCTGCAATTTCATAATCTTATCTCCTTTCCAATTTTCACTGATCTAATTCAAGATATATATGCATCCGGTATATATTCTATTTTTGTTCTCCTTTCGACTGAAATTGAAATATATTAGGTTCATACATTGACTGTATTTGTTTTCATATAATTTTATAATCTAGGGGAGTTGAGTAAAATTTGCCCTAGAATGGAATTTGGCCCAAATGATCCTCAATAATACTAACATTGGCTCCATCACCTTTGACCAAAAAACCTATTTTAAACTTAAATCAAAATTAATATAAAATACAAATTTACCAATATGTCCTCAACCATCTATACCTCAATTCGCAAATTCATTTTTTCTTCACCTTCACCCCACCATGTCTCAAAGGAAACAACCCTAAGTCAACGGTGTTCCATTCTCAATTGGACTATACTTCTTGGTAGTTGAACAATGCTAGTGCTTCTTTGCAATATCTCTTTGCAATTGAAATATGTTTGGGTCGAACAGTGACTACATGCCCAAATCCTATACTGCTTGCTAGCCGGTGTCAGTAAATTACACTTTTTGGTTTGAGGAATTAATAAATATAATTTATGTGTTGTTGTGGTTTCTGTGTTGGTTTGAGAAAAAAATAAATGAATCCTCCGACTATGCCAAGTTCATACATATACAAATATGTATAGATATCTATACATATAATTTGGTTCACAGATGTTAATTTTGCTTATACTCAAATGCTCATTCATTTTTTTAAGAATATTTTGGTTTACAGGTCGTAACGATACATGTTTCATTATTTTGGATGTTTCATGATTGTACAGTCGTTTTGTAACTTTAACAGTTGGAGGTGTTTGCTAACTCTTAGATTCTTTAAAATAGAAGAACGAGACACAATGAAAGAAAAATGTTTGGAGCAAATCGGTGATTTTCTAGTGAACAAGGGGTAACGTACATAGTTCATTCTTTATACACGTCATGAGTCAACCATTTATACCACAATTCATTGTTTCAGGAATATTTTAGTTTACCGCTTGTAACAATACACATTTCGTAATTTTGTATGTTTCATGACTCAATAGTCTTTTTGTTTCTTTAACAATTGGAGGTGTTTGCTTAGGTTCTTGAAAGTAGTTGAAATGGACACAACGAAAGAAAAAATTTCAGAGCAACTATGATTTAGCGAATATGGGGTAGCGATATAGGGTTCGTTCTTTATATACATCATGATTTAACAATCGTTATACTCATTTAAAACCTGGAGGTGTTAACATTCTCTCAAGTACTTTAAAATTTGTAAAATATACATAATAATGACATAAAAAGATAACCCTGCAAAATTTGTGATTTATAGTCTATAAAGTGTAACTGTTGATGTTTCGTTATACTTGTATGCATCAAAATTGTTCATTTGATATATAACTGTAACCCCACAAGTATTACTGAAACCCCAACTTTATTAAAAGTAAAGTATACCTTACATTGTGGTGACTCAAGTTTAATTGAGTAATAGAATAATAGTTTTCATGTCTTTAAACTGTCATGAATGCCCAAAACGGTACATCTATGCCGTTGTGCATCTCTCAAAACACTTACAACAAATCACAAACATAGCATGCACAATTATCTACATTGCTACATGGAGAAAATAAGCTAATTTGATGTAGAGAACGGCTTAAATGGTGACAAATAGGTAAAACGATACTTGATCAAGAGGAACGACAGTTTTGTCATGGTCCGTTAAAATGGTTGCAACAACTTGCACACCTTAGCATTTCATTAAGAATATTACTTCTATAGAGAGATAAGATAATTTGGAACTTTGAGTCGCCTAAACAATTACAAATAGGTCAAACAACACTTTTGAAATGAACGACCATGTAATTGTGCATCTCTCAAAATGCTTGTAGCTAATCACTAATGATGCATGCACCTTTATACTAATCGCTACGTAGAGAAATAAGTTAGCATGATGTAGAGAATGGTTTAAAAGGTGAGGAATATGCAAAACTGTTGGGAAAATAGGCATTTTGGACGTAACTTTGAGTGATATCTGATTCTTAAATTCGAGATATGAGTTCGGATTTGTGTTTTCGTTGTCGAGAGCTTCAAAAACGTATGTTTATTTGTCCAAAATGGTAATTAGGTGAATGAGAAATTAAGTCTCAAAGTTTTCCATAAGAAATGGGCTTAAGTGTTGGGAAAACCTTGTCCCACATTGGAAAGGTTATAATCCAATGGCTTAGTTAAATATGTTTACATATTTGTAATATGTAAATTGTGTAGTTGAGAGGCTGTCTCTTGTGCGCGTGCCCACAGGGGGGTGTAAATCACGGATCAGAAATACACTTCAGACCATGGAACTTGTATGCAAGTGCGACCTACATACACGAATGCCAAAGTGGAAGTTGGCGTCTAATCTGATCGAGTTTTTGCTAAAATAAGCTATGAAATTTTAACACTTAAACCATGTGCTGAAATGTGAAGAGTTGTGACTATTGATGTTCCTATCATTCAACTCTATTGATTTTAACATTTATTTTTGGCTTTTGACATGCCTTTGTTTGCCTATATAAAGGACCATTTTCTGGCCTTTTGAGACAGACAAATTTTCCATAATTTCTTACCATACACTTCCTTATCGTAATACTATTCGGGCACGTTTTTAGTTCACCTAGGTAGGAAATTCATTGCTCTATTTCAGTGGTTTTTCCTCCCGGTTTTGACTGTTGTATCCTGGGAAACAGATGTCCAGTGTATTGGGGACGAATATGTTTTAAGGAAATTGTGTTAAACGCAAGCCTCGGTTTTCCTGTTTACATTCTGTTTAAGTTCTGTTAAAACAGAGGGTTCTGTTGACATTCTATTTAAAGTTCCATTTTAACAGAGGGTTTTGTTTACATTCTGTTTAAGTTCTATTAAAACAGAGGGTTCTGCTGACATTCTGTCTAAGTTCTGTTAAAACAGAGGGTTCTGTTTAAATTCTATTTGTAACAGAGGGTTCTGTTCACGTTCTGTTTATGTTCTAATAGAGGTTTCTATTAACATTTCTGTTTTCTATCAGAGGTTTTTGTTAACGTTCTACCTTCTATTCCTAACAGTCTTAAAACAGATTCCCTATTTCTGTTTACAGTTTTCGTCCCATAAACTGGCTTGGATAGTTTTATTTCAGTTGTTTTGGCTTCGGATTCAATGTTGTTGATACAAACCAAATTGTAGCTGGTGCACAAATGATCTCAGCTGTGCCTCGAGTGCCAACTTTGGCTATGACTCAAGCGGCTCCAACTGTTTCTGTTCCAATTAATCATGGGGAAAAACCAGAAAAATTCAATGGCTTAAACTTTAAAAGGTGGCAGTAGAAAATATTCTTCTATCTGACCACCTTGAATCTTGCATGATTCTTGACTGAAAATGCTCATAAACTTGAAGAAGGTCAAGGAGATATTCAAGCTGTGAGTGCAATTGATGCATGGAAACACTCTGACTTCCTTTGCCGGAATTATATAACGAACAGCTTGGCTGATTCACTATACAATGTGTATAGTGCAAAGCTAACAGCAAAGGAATTGTGGGAGTCTCTTGAACGGAAATACAAGACCGAGGATGCCGGGACCAAGAAATTTATTGTTGGCCGGTTCTTGGACTATAAAATGGTGGACTCTAAAATTGTGATCGGTCAAGTTCAAGAGCTTCAAGCTATCTTGCATGACATCCATGCCGAAGGAATGGTAGTAAGTGAAACCTTCCAAGTGGCTACTATTATTGAGAAGCTACCTTCGACTTAGAAAGATTTCAATAATTACCTAAAGCACAAACAGAAGGAGATGAGTGTTGAAGACCTCATTGTTAGACTCCAAATTGAAGAAGAAAATAAGATCAAAGAACATGGATTCACTCTGGTTGAACCAGCTCGGGCCAACGTTGTGGAGCATGGTCAAAGTTCTAGGCCAAACCGAAACAAATTCTGTAAAGGCAATAACAGTGGCAAAAGCTCTAAACTGGGGCATAAGGGTGGAATTTCTAAAATGAAATTCAGAGGAATTTGCTACAATTGTGACCAAGCCTGGTCACAATGCTGTGTAGACTGTCGAAAAGGGGTAACCAAAATGAGGTAAACATGATTGATGGCATTACACAAGATGTGTCTGAAATGAGTCTCGTAGCAATGGTCTCTGAGGTGAACTTTGTTGGTTCAAATCCCAGGGAATGGTGGATTGACACAAGTGCTACAAGACATGTCTGTTTCGATAAAGAACTGTTTAGTTCTTTTGAAGTTGTTGAAAATGGTGAAAATTGTTTATGGGAAATTCGGCCACTTCTAAGGTCAAGGGGATTGGAAAAGTGGTTCTCAAGATGACTTCTAGTAAAGAATTTACTTTGACTAATGTGATGTATGTGCTAGAAATTCGCAAGAATTTGGTATATGGTTATTTGCTTAACAAGAATGGCTTTCATATAGTATTTGAGTATGATAAAGTTATTGTATCTAAGAATGGAATGTTTGTTGGCAAAGGGTATGCATGTGATGGGCTTTTTAAGCTCAATGTAATGACTATCAAGCCAAAAATGAATAAAACAAATGTCTCCTCAGTTTACTTGCTTGAATCATCCATTTTATGGCATGGCAGGCTAGAACATGTGAATTATGACACAATCCGTCACCTAATTAACTTGAATTGCATACTGACATTCCATATTGATTCAAACCATAAGTGCCAAATATGTGTTGAAGCGAAAAGATAAGGTCATCTTTCCAAACAATTGAAAGAAACACAGAACCACTTGATTTACTTCACACCGATGAGTGTGACTTGAAATCTGTCCAAACAAGAGGTGGCAATAAGTATTTCATCACTTTTATTGATGATAGCACAAAATATTGTTATTTGTATTTGCTTAAAAGCAAAGATGAAGCTGTAGAGAAATTCGTTCTCTATAAAAATAAAGTTGAAAATCAACTTAATAAGAAAATTAAGGTGTTGCGAAGTGACCGGGGTGGTGAGTATGAATCACCATTTATTGAAATCTGTGCTCAACATACAATTAAACATGAGTTTACTGCACCTTATACACCCCAACAGAATGGCGTTGCAGAACGAAAAAATCGTACTTTAAAGGAAACGATGAATGCAATGCTAATAAGTTCCGGGTTGCCAGAAAATATGTGGAGTGAAGTTGTGTTGTCAGCTAATTACCTTTTGAACAAGATACCCCATAAGAAGCAAGGGAAAAGTCCATGTGAGTTATGGAATGGTAGAGAGCCTTCTTACAAATATTTACTAGTGTGGGGGTGTCTAGCTAAAGTTGTTGTACCTGCACCAAAGAAGGTGAAGATAGGTCTAAAAACAGTTGATGCATCTTCATTGGCTATGCACATAACAGTAGTGCATATCGATTTCTTGTGCATGAGTCAAAGATCACAAACATACACAAAAATACGATAATGGAATTGAGTAATGCTTCATTCTTCGAACAAACATTCCCATGTCAGTTAAAGGAAGAAGCAGGCTCTTCCAAAAGAGTTCATGAGACTATGGCTGATAGTCATGAACAAGGAAATGAAGAAAATGTTGAAGAGGTTGAACCTAGGCGTAATAAAAGGGTTAGGACTAAAAAGTAATTTGGTCCAGACTTTCTAACATATATGCTGAAAACTGAACCTCAAAACTACCAAGAAGTGGTAACCTCTATAGAAGGTCCTCAATGGATATTCAAAAAGAAAATAAAAGTAGAGGGAACAATCAATAAATATAAGGCCAAACTTGTGATTAAAGGTTACAAACAACGGGAAGACCTTGATTACTTTGGCACATATTCTCCAGTAACGAGGATAACATATGTCAGAACAATTATAGCTACCGCAATGTTGCGAAAGCTCAAAGTACATCAAATGGATGTAAAGACTGCCTTTCTAAACGGTGATTTAGAAGAGGAAATTTACATGGAACAACCTGAAGGATTCAAAGCACCAGGACAGGAATACAAGGTGTGTAAACTGGTGAAGTCATTGTATGGCTTGAAACAAGCACCAAAACAATGGCATGAAAAGTTTGATAATGTTATGGTGGAGTTTGGATTTAAAATCAATGAATGTGATAAGTTTGTCTATATGAAAGACACGGAAAATGGCTATGTCATTATGTGTCTTTATATAGATGATATGCTTATTGTTGGTAGTAATCATAAAATGATTAAATCCACTAAAGACATGTTAAAATCATGATTTGACATGAAAGATATGGGATTGACTAATGTGATTCTTGGATTTAAAATTTCAAGAATACCTTATGGACTTGTGTTGAGTCAGTCACACTATATGGACAAAATTCTTGAAAAATTTAACAAGGATGATTTAGGTGCAGCCAGAACCCTGATAGATATAAGTCAACATCTATCAAAGAATAGAGGTGAGGGTATCTCACAAGTTGAATATTCCAGGGTCACTGGAAGTCTTATGTACTTGATGAGTTGTACAAGACCAGATATAGGTTATGCAGTTAGTAGGCTAAGTAGGTATACGAGTAATCCTGGAACTGACCATTGGAAAGAGATCGCAAGAGTACTAAGGTACTTAAGATATACTCGTGACTACAGGCTACACTATACCAGATATCCAGCTGTTGTTGAAGGACACAGTGATGCTAACTGGATATCTGATATAAAAGAGTCAAAATCTACAAGTGGATTTGTGTTTACTTTAGGAGGTGTAGCTATATCGTGGAAATCCTCTAAACAAACAGTTATAGCCAGGTCCATTATGGAGTCTGAGTTTATTGCTTTAGACAAGTGTGGTGAAGAAGCAGACTGGCTATGAAATTTTATAGAGGATATTCCAGAATGGTCAAAACCTGTGCCTGCTATATACATACATTGTGACAGTCAGTCTGCAATTGATAGGGCACAAAGCAATATGTATAATGGTAAGTCTAGACATATTCGTCGAAGGCATAATACCATTAGGCAACTAATCTCGACTGGGGTTATCTCGGTTGACCATGTAAAGTCAAAAGATAATCTGGCGGATCTGCTGACAAAAGGTTTAAATTGAGATTTAGTGGTAAAGTTGTCAAAAGGAATAGAATTAAAAACCGTAAATGTATAAGTCGGTACAAAGGAAACCCAACCTAGTTCATTGGAGACCCCAAGATCTAGATTCAACGGGACAACCTAATTGTAAAGACTTAGTTAGGTCACTGTTCGAGACTTCCTTTATGTAACAGTGATACGGAGAAAGTGAAGC
The DNA here is from genome assembly GCA_963692815.1 of Nyctanthes arbor-tristis. NCBI lineage: Eukaryota > Viridiplantae > Streptophyta > Magnoliopsida > Lamiales > Oleaceae > Nyctanthes > Nyctanthes arbor-tristis. Next base: position 28,739 of record CAVNYN010287862.1, on the reverse strand, counting down.
TAAGCAGAAACGCTTTTAATGATTCTTATAGGTTGAAGAGAATCACGTATGTGAGAGAGAAGTGGGGCCGCTTCAAAGGGAATTGTTTGGGGTTCAATTCTTAGAAACTCTCATAGAACCAAGCAGATGTTCATGGCCACAAACGAACGTAACCATGAGAACTAAACTCTGGCAGGGAGAATCCTGTGCTAAGTATATCAATGTTCACACAAACTGCAGAACAGTTTAAGGACATCAAGTCTACTAGTCAGCCAGTAAAGTAAATATACATTGGCAATAGAAGGTTCAAAGGGTTACACCTACCTTTTGACTGTTGAACTTTATCACGTCAATTCCCATTCATGTGGGAGACTATTGGAAAAATAGGCATTTTGGACGTAACTTTGAGTGATATCCGATTCTTAAATTCGAGATATGAATTCAGATTTGTGTTTTCCTAGTCTAGAGCTTCAAAAACATATGTTTATTTGCCCAAAATGGTAGGGTGAATGAGAAATTAAGCCTCAAAGTTTGCCATAAGAAATATGTTTAAGTGCTAGGGAAACCTTGTCCCACATTGGAAAGGTTGTAATCCAATGACTTTGTTAAATATGTTTACATATTTGTAATATGTAAATTGTGTAGCTGAGAGGCTATCTCTTGTGCACGCGTCCGCAGGGAGGTGCAAATCACAGATCAGAAATACACTCCAGACCATTGAACTTGTGTGCAATCGCGACCTGTGTATATGAATGCCAGACCGGAAGTGGGCACCTAATCTAACCGAGTTTTTGCTAAAATAAGCTACGAAATTTTAACACCTGAACTATGTACTGAAATGTGAAGAGTTGTGACTGTTGATGTTCCTATCATTCAACTCTATTGATTTTCACATTTATTTTTGGCTTTTGACATGCCTTTGTTTGCCTATATAAAGGACCATTTTCTGGCCTTTTGAGACAGTCAAATTTTCCACAATTTCTTACCATACACTTCTTTATTGTGATACTGTTCAGGCACGTTTTCAGTTCGCTTAGGTAGGAAATTCGTTGCTCTGTTCCAGCGGTTTTTCCTCCAGGTTTCGACCGTCCAGCGTATTGGAGACGAATCTATTTTAAGGAAACTGTGTTAAACACATGCCTCAGTTTTCCTGTTTACATTCTGTTTAAGTTCTACTAAAATAGAGGGTTCTGTTTACATTCTATTTAAAGTTCTGTTAAAACAGAGGGTCTGCTTACATTTTGTCTAAGTTCTGTTAAAGCAGAGGATTCTATTTACATTCTGTTTACGTTATGTTTGTAACAGAGGGTTTTGTTCATGTTCTGTTTATTTTCTAACAGAGGTTTTTGTTAACATTTCTTTTTTCTAACGGAGGTTTCTGTTAGCGTTCTACCTTCTATTTCTAACAATTACACTGGATAAGTATAAATGACGGTTATGTCGCGATGCTTTAAAAAGATAATTTAATATTTTGAATAGCCTAAACAATTACAAATCCACGAAATGATACTTTTTAAGAAAGAAAAAAATATCTATTCATTTATGCATTTTGTTATCATTGGAGCGTGTTTGGACATTCTATTTCTTTTTAATCATTGCAATGCACATTCTATATGTAGAATTTTCCAGTGCAACTTGTGATTTCTAGTGAACAAGCAATAAGGATATGTGTTTCGTTTTTATTATCTATTACGAATGTTAATCATTATGCTTTTTTTTTTTTTTTTTTTTACCGTTTGAGCATGCCCGAAGCCCGCTTTCTTGCTAAGCAGGAACAACTGTTTAGTCATGATCCCTTAAAACGCTTGCATTGGCTTGCGAACTAACATGCATCATTAAACGTATTACTATATAAATTAAAAAGATAGTTTGATCTTTGAATGGTTTGAACAATGACGAATATTCAAAATCATGTTACTTGTTAAGAAGGAACGACTATTTAGTCATAATTCCTTCAAATGCTTGCACTAACTTGCAAACTTAACATGCATTGTGACTTATATATTACTATAGAGTAAAAGGGAAATTTGATATTTTTAAATGTCTTAACAATATCATTTTGGGCTTAAAAGGCTTGCAATGGCTTATAAACTGTTGGAAATTGGTTCGCAAAGTCGGTGTTGACAACTTTGACAATTGTTTTAGCGGAAATTATTAACTGGTCATTGCATTTTGAATTCCAATTTTATTCTACTTTGTTATCATGTTTTAATTAATTTTTCTAAATTAATTTTGGGTGAATAAGAAATTAATGTCATAGGTAAACCACTTAACTCGTAAAAATGTTGGAATTAGGGATTAGAATATTCGAGAATGTTCTATAATATTTGCGGGCGAATAGTCGTGTCTCATTGAGTGAAGAATCGTGACTTTTAGACATGATTAATTCCTAATTCTAACAGATGTGTCTTTTCTACAAGATATTATTTCAATTGTTGTATCCTTTATAAGGGTCATGTCTTTTGAGGATGTGTCTTTTCAACATCTATATATAAGGATCGCTAGAACTCGTTTTATTCATTCCAAAAACATCAGAAATATATCTTCTATTCCCTTTTCTTTCTACATTCGTCCCTTTTATATTAAAAAGAATTCCGAGCATTCGAAGAGAGATCGGAAGTTTGACTGTCAAGGTTGGCATAAAAGTGCAGTATCGTTGGGAGATAGACATCCGTATTCCTTGTGTACTTTTGGTTAACGAGGGCTAAATCCGTCTTAAGGAGGTTTGCTACAGCATACTACGCTTCATCTCCTACTTTTTCTTTCTGTCGTCTTCTTTGTCGATTGGTTTTTATCGTATCTCGACAACATAAACTTAATATGTATCGTAACACATATTACTATATGTAGAGTAAAGAGGTAATTTGATGTTTTGAATAGCTTAAGTAATCACAAATGCCCAAAATAATACTTGTTTGGAAGAAACGATTATTTAGTCATGATCCTTTAAAACAATTTGCAATGAATTAAAGACTTAACAAGTATCGTTACACATATTAGTTTATAGATTAACAGGTAAGTTGACGTTTTGAATGACTTAGACAATCACAAATGTCCAAAACGACACTTGCTAAGTAGGAACGACTACTTATTCGTGATCTCTTAAAATGCTCGGATTGGCTTGCAAATTTAACCAAAACTGTTACACATATTACTATATAGAGTAAAAATGTAATTTGATATTTTAAATGACTTAAACAATAACAGTATGTCCAAACCGATACTTGTTTAGTAAGAATGACTAAAACACTTTTATCAGTTTGCAAAATTAACATGCACCATTACTCATATTACTATGTAGATTAAAAAGATAATTTGATGTTTTGAATGACTTAAACAATCACGGGTCTCTGAAAGGATACTTGATAAGAATGAACGACTATTTAGTTGTGATCACTTAAAATACTTGTATTGACTCGCAAATTTAACATGCATTGTACCCACGCACCATTCTTCGTAGCATTCTGATTGCAAATGAACAAAAAAATTACAAGGTTCACTTTATTCATCTACAGATACCTAAAATATGTGACATCTTAAGTGATAATTAAACGCAGAATATTATAATGGTGAAGGTTAGTTAAAAAAATGATACCAAATGTAGTATCGTTATGTATAGCATCTATGAAGCATGGAAACTCCAAAAAAGCCAGCGTTCGTTTCATGTCAAAAACGTTTTAGAAACCAAAACACTCCGGAAACCATTTGGAAACATTTCAGAAATTCTTAAAAAGTTTCCTAATTTTTAATGAAATTCAGAAACTCTTGGGAAAACTTTGTGGACACTTTACGAAAACTTTTAGGAAACTTTTTGATAAAAAATTCAGATTTTTATTTTTTTTTAAAAAAAGGAAAACTTAATTATAGATTTATAGTCATGCTAAAAAAATTATAGATGGTAATTCCGTTAATGTTTTAATATAAAATAAACATTTAAACTAACTTAAACTAAATTAATTAAATTTATTATTAAGAAAGAAGTCTAAGAATTAACCTGTTGCAAACGTTGAACTTTTGGGACAGCTCCAACATTGGCACATTAATTTCACTGCTTCAGCCCCAACATTGGCATATTAATTTCTCTGCTGGGACCCGAAGTAATTAGTTATGATTTCAATTATATTCTAACAAAATCGTAGTAGTATTTAACATTAGTTAAATTGCTGATAGAATGCCAGTAATGGAAATTTAACATTAGATTTTAATATTATGATTTCGATTTATAAATTTTGTATCAGTTAAATTATTTTTTACATATTTTTTTGGCTTGAATTTTGAGGTTGAATATTGAAATTATAAAAAAAATAACAATTACTATATAACATTTCTTTAGCGTTTTGTGTCCTACATTTTTTAAAATCACGTTTCCTTGTGTCTGTTGAGTGTTCCGTTTCGTTTCCCATTCTGTGTCCGTGCAACCTAATTAGTTCTATTTTCCATCCCTAATTGAATATCTAATTGCTTTCAAATCGAAGATTTACAGGTTCACGAATAATTAAAAAATCGATGGCATCATATTTTTTTACTTGGATTGAGATTTACGACACTTTACAACTTTAACGATTTTTTATTACAAGAAATGCTTACATACCGCTAGCTGGCATACAATGGACATTAACTCCATGTACGTCTTGTTTTCTAATTTCTTTACGATATCAATCCTTAAAAATACAATTATATTATATTTTATGCATGAAATTTCTATAGAAATCTATCCGTGTAACTTGCGGGTGGAAATCTAGTTAGAATTTAAAAATACTAATTTTTATTTGATTTTTCCTTCCTTTGTTTAATTATAATATAAGGGCAAAAATGCCATTTCGTACTTCATTTAGTTAAATCCAAAATTATATTTGTAACGTTTTAATTTGCTTCAAGTTAATCCCTCACAATTTTTTATTTGTTTTCCATTTCTTTTCAAATTAAAATTAAAAAATTAATATTCTTACCTTAAAACAATTGAATTAATAGTTATTGTTTTATTTTAATCTCGATCAATTATGTCCACAAAAACAATACTTTTCATTTGTTTTATTCAACATACCAAATGTAATAATACTAAACTCACATTATTTGATATATCTATTTGAAATTAAATCACAAGCAAAGCACGTGCTTTTAAATATTGTAAATAAAATATTGGTATCTCCAATAGATATATAAAGTCGAATTTTTTCCCAATAGATATGTTAAGTCACGTTTTAAGATGTTGTAATAATCGACCTAAGAATTCAGAAATTAAAACCAAACCACCCTCGCGAAAACTGAAAAACACAAAACAACGATATGTTCGCCCCGAAGGGCACGGAGTTTGGCACCACCGCCTACGTCTCCGTTCGAAGCTCCACCGGAGTGAAAAACCTCGTTCCACTATAACCACGAAGTTTACAAATCCCGTTCACAAAAAACAACCGAAAACACAATATCAAAACCTCTAACCTCTACTGCTATACAACCCAAACAAAGCTCCAACAAGCCCTATGAAGATCTAACCCTATCTCACAAAGAGATTTCACAAAGAATACAAGAGAAAGACCTAGAGAGGAATACACAGTAGAGAGCACAAAGAAGAGGCGTATCAACTGCTGCCCTAATCTGAAGAAGGCCGTCCTTTTATATGGCTAGTCAATGGCTGTGATCAATCTTGGTTTCATCCAACAGTCCAAAAAACAACAGCGACCATTTGGTAAAAGCGTGTTCCACAAAACTGATTTTGGTTTTAAAATAAAAGCAACTCTAACACCTCCTCATCATTACAGAATACACAGTGGGTTTGTAAAGGAATGCCTCTTTGATGGAGCTTGAATCTTGTTGGTAAACAATCTCAACAGGCACGCCATAGAAAGACTCTTATCTTCGGATGAATATGCATGTTCCATATCTTGTTCCAATCCCCTTGAACCCGAAAATCCTCTTCATTTCCTTGCACTTTCATGGCCGCTCTATACCCAGACTTGACAAGATAATCACCATTATTGCTGAAATTCCAAATGAGTTTGTCCCGCCTTGGATTAAAATTGAGAGGAGTATTAAGAATTTTATTCACTTCCTCCCTAGTGAACAGCTCCTGCAAGAAAGATACATCCCAATCTTGCTAACCTCCCCTAATAAGATAAAAAAATCATTAAATTTTCTAGCTCCGGTGGTTCAGCAGTTATCGGTAAGAAATTGGGGCTATCACGTAGCCATGGATCCAAACCCTTATATTACGTCCATTGCCTATTCTCCAAATGCATCCTTAACAAAGGAATTTTTTTAATTACTCTAAAAAAGGGTGAGTTGAAATATATCTAATGAGTTTGCAAAATATATAAATATATATATATATAATGAGCATTCTCTAATAGTAAATAAGTTAATGCCCATTGACATTAAAGCAAGAAATATGTTAAATAGAAATATAATTAGACATTCAAATAAACATTAAATAAAACCCATATACATTATAGGAAATAATCTAATAAATGGAAATGTCATGAAACAGCCAAACAAATATAAAATGGTAAAATCATTGCATAACAATACATGAAATGAAATTAAAAAAAAAAAAGTATTTAGTGTTCATGGATGATTAAAATCTCTATCAAATTTAAAACAAAACTTAGTCTAAAACGAAGTATATTATAATTAGTAGGTTTGATCTTTTCCAATTTTAATTTTCTTTCCAAAGAAAATCTTAAAGGACTTTATAGTTGATCTTTCATTAGAAACGTAGCAAATATTAGTTGCATCATGTTCTTACTCAACATATGCTCTCTTCTTGGAAGTCTTTTGTTAGAGTCTTTTCTTCGTTTTCACTTGTAGAATCATTTAATTACAAAAAATAGGAAAAATACAATTTGAGCATCCCATTTGCGAGATACTCGCACCTTAAGAATCCAATTTGATCTTGCATGTTTGTGACCATTGAAAAGCATAAGCTCAAGTGTTTCAAAAGACACATTTTTATTGCTAAAATTATGAAATCTATGAAATTCCACACTGCAAAATACATCAAGTAAAATTGTGCTAAATGTGGATAAACAAGTATTTATACTTGAAATGTGATTACGCTAAAATGTAGCTTTCAATTAGTGCACGGTATTTGAAACATCATATGGATAAAAATTGAGAGCATGGAGTTACCAGCACAACACCACAACTGAATTTTTTTTTTATACAAATTGGATTAATGTCAAAGGAGAAATTAAAAAGTTAAAAAAAAAAGAAGGAAAAAAAAAAAGCTACAGTTATCACATTATAGAACATGTATGCTAGTAGTCGGTGATTACAACTGTAACTACCCCTATAGAAAAGAAAAACTGAAAAAAAAAGAAATTAAAAAAATCAGATTCTAGTATCTTTTTAAGAGGGAAAAAGATACTGGAACCACAACTACTTTTCTTTTATGTAGATATAGATATAGATTCCTCTCTCTCGTCCATTCTTACGGTCGAAATAGTAGCATACAAGTGTACTTGTCTAGGGTCGATTTTTTCTAAGTCCAATTTGGATACTTCTCTTGCTCTTGTGAATTGGGCCTTTACGATAAGTTGTCTCCATATATTCAAGCCCAAACGATGATCTGGGCATCTGGTCTGATAGAGTTGGGCTTTAGCCGCCAAGAGAAAAGTCGAAACGACACCGTTGCTTCCCCCACCATCCCCAACCTATAATTCTTGTCCTTTGGGAAAACGCCTCTGATTGCGGAGTCAAATTATTACACTTCTATACACGGAATCCGTAGATTGAAATCTTGAAAGAAGTTCATCGAATTTTCATCGCAAGGAATAAAAGAATTGTAAAATGGTATGTGAATTGTTTCTATCCATGTTGTATTTCTCTAATCGTCCAGTTTAGGGTTGTTATTTGTAGATGTTCCTATTCCTGGTGATGTTTAAACATAATTTGCTTTATTTGATCTTTCAAGATCTGAAACCGTTATCAATATTGGATTTTTCTCTACATAGGTTGGTCTGTGTCCTTGTAAACGTACAATTAAAATTTGATGATGGACTTTTTAGTTGAACCCTTATTTCGGCGGGGCTTATGAATTTTTACTTTAGAATTTATAGAATAGTGTTCTATGCTAGGCTTTGGATTGAAAGGTGTCGGAGCCCCATAACCCCCCCGCCCCTTCTTGTATTTTAGGTTTATTTTATCAAAAATTTATATATGCTTTTATGATTTAGTAAAGTGAGCATGAAGCAGCAGCAAATTTTTTCGTACATATTTGGAAAAATATAATCTTTATTCTTCATTAATTATTATGTATGTAAATTAGCACTTCGTATTATTAATCATTTGACTAACTTGTTGGAATTACAAATCATAAAGTAATTTTTGAACTTTATTTTTGACTATAGTTAAATTAGCGCTTCTTATAATTCTACTATTTTGCTGAAATTCATGTAAGCATGCAGATGTAACTTTTTTTAAGCAAACTATTATTTGAAGCTTATGATTTACTAATTTAAAATCTGTTTTGTTTTTGCAGTCATCCCTTGCTGCAGCAAGAGCCGATAATTTCTACTATCCTCCAGAATGGGAACCAAAAAAGGTATGTCCTGCTACATTTGCACCTCCTATTTATATGTTAATGTGCACATGCTCCCGACAATGGTTTCTTTGTTGATCTGACACTGCTCTTCTTTCCAGGGGGGGTTGAACAAATTCCATGGGCAACATGCTCTGAGGGAGAGAGCAAGAAAAATAGATCAAGGCATCTTGATTATAAGGTTTTGATCTAAGAGCATGTGGTCACTAATTCATGATTCTGTTTTATTATTTACTACATCAATGCTAAAGGATGTTTCTTTAGATTTCAGTAGCACGGTTAGATCACAGATTGTGTGATGGTGTTGGTGTTGGTTTTTCAGGAGGCTGGAAATTTTGCATTGTATAGAACATCTCATTTATATTTTTTAATCTTTCCTCTATGAATAATTGATGCATTCTGAGCCTATAAATCTGAATGATAGAATGTGAACTAAGAAACTTGTGTGATTAAGGAGGGTGTTAGGTTCTCATTTTTACTTTTACACATAAAAAATTGCCACTTTTTATCCACATATTTCATGGTGGTGAAAGTACTGCTCACTTCACCACCACTAACTTCTTTTCTATTTAAAACAAAGCACAGACAGAACACATGCTGAGTAAACATTTGGATTTAAAGAAATGTTCGACAAAACTTTTTTCCTGACTCATAATTAATAATTTAATGAGCTTGACTAGTTTCATGTAATACACAGTATAAGGCCTAATTTTTGTTCTACTAAAATCACTCAAGTGAAATCCATTATCTTGTCAATGTGTAAATTCATTTCATGGAATACACAATATAAGGACTAATTCTTTTGTTTTATTATCATAAATTAAGTGAAATTCATTCTCATGCCAATATTTAATTTTTTTTAAAAAATAGTTAATGCTTCGTTGTATGTTTAGTTTGAGAATAACTTTCAAAATCTTGTGTTGTAAATGTGCAACGTGGCATAACATAAACAAGGAACTGAACGTTATTGTTTTAATTCCATCCAGTCACCATGATGAGTAAAATTATAGGAGTCCTAGATATGTTTAAGTGAATAGTTTGCTAACCCCGTGAACTTCTTCACATCTTTTAAAAGTTTAAAACTTTAGTCCGATAATGTTCTCTAAATGTTGTCTCGAGTGACTGCTCCAATCTATTTTATTTGTTTACTTTTCTATTTTACTCTTGTTGTTGAGTGCTTTAGTTGACAGATTCTCTGTAGGGAGAACAAATTGTGTTTTCTTGATCAGAACATCAGAAATTACTTTCATCAACACTGAGCTTGTGTGATTAAGTGGCTAACCTGGTTGAGTATAGTACATTGTATTCATAAAAATGTGCTGGTAGAGATGCACCCATGCATTCATATTTTTAACCTTGCATGTGAAACCAGCAACTCTCTCTATACATACATCTATTTCTTATATTTGTCAAGAAGTTGGGCCTTTGGTGTCACTATAACTTAGTTTAGCAAACCAAAAAAGCGTTTGGAATTTTTCTTGTGCTTCATAATGATTCATCAAAACTCAGTTAGAATTATAAAGCTCAGAAATTCTCTTATGTTCTACTATGTTTCTCTTAGATTGGCTTTGTTACTGTTTCATTTTATATCAATGAATTCAGAAAAACCCACCACCTCACTCCTACCCCCAACAAAAGAAGGAAAAGAATAATATAGGACGAAGTCTCCATTTCAACTACGAGAGTAACTTGACCAAGTGATCCATAAAACCCTACAGATATCCCTGTGGTTCTGCCACCATAGGGGTAATAGGAGAGTGACTGATCATCCTCGTCTATTTATTTTATTTATTTATTGGAGAGAAAAAAGGGGGGGGGGGTCATGCGTCTTCTGTATGATTGCTTTTTGCGATAGCTGGCTGCAACATTTTAAACGTGAGATTTCCATTTTCAGATTTGAGATGCCATTCAATATTTGGTGTGGTGGATGTGAGTCCATGATCGCAAAGGGTGTACGATTCAATGCGGAGAAGAAACAAGTGGGAAATTATTACTCCACAAAGGTATGCTGTTGTTCTGATGAAGGCTTTTTTATTACTTGTCAGTTAGGATAGCTGATGGAGATTATTTATTTTATTTTTCCAGATATGGAGCTTTACCATGAAGTCTGCTTGTTGCAAACATGAGATTGTTATTCAGACTGATCCAAAAAATTGTGAGTATCTAATTATTAGTGGAGCCCGTAAAAAGATTGAGGAGTATGATGCTGAAGATGCTGAAACCATGCTACTTCCATTAGATGAGGGTGAGTACTTCCGGCAGTTGCTTTCGAATGTCTCTCTGTTTCAAGTTTATGAACAAATGAATCATTATTGTTTTGAAAGCTATCGTATCACCTTGTGAACAAACAGTTTACTGTGCTATTATACTAAATGCTGCTCTCTCAGATCTCTCTCTATACTGAATTACTGATTAACTATATTTGCTAGGCATTTGCATTTATTCTGAATCTCTCACTGGTTTTTCAGTGATTGCCCAATATTTCTTCCTTCTCTCCCACAGTACTCATCCTCTATAAATGATTAATCTAAATTTACTTGTTCTTTCCAGATAGAAGCAAGCTGGTAGATCCTTTTTACCGTCTCGAACACCAGGAAGAGGATAGATCGGAAGAGCGTCGCAAAGCCAGTTTTGGTGCGTCTTCAGCGAGTTTCTGACGCCAGGCATTCCGATGATTATTCCTTGAACAAAGCACTCCGAGCTAAGCTTAGGAATCAGAAGAAAAGAGTGGCTGAAGAAGAGGCTGAAGCTAAGAAAGCAGGCTTTGGGATAAGACTCCTTCCATCTTCTGAAGAGGATACTGCTGCTGCGTCACGCGTAAAATTTGCACACAAGTTCGAAAAGAACCGAAGGGATAAAAGGGCACTAATTCATTCTTCTTCAATATTTTCCGGATCATCTGGATCTGCATCGGATAAAAGGCGTCTGGAGCTGGAAGCCAAGAGAAGAAAGATAAATGCCGCCTCTGCATCAAAATTATTGGTCGGAGGATTTAAACCATCCTCATTGGCTCGTGCTGCCGTCCATTCTAATCGGGCTTAAATGGTCGCCATGCCTCAGAGATATGCGGCACTCAACAATATCTCAATCATTGTGTGTCTCATTATTATCGGGTGATAGTACCAAGCAAAATGAGTCAAGGTGCTTGTACATATATATATGCCATAGAACTTGTAACCTAATGTCTGCATCTTCGTTCGGCATGTAATTTATGTTTGCGTCTTATGATATTCCAAGTGTGTTTAATGTGTTGTTCTCTTAGGATCTGTTTGACAGTGAAAAGAATTAACAGTTTAATCCTATTTTTTTCCCTTAACTGATTGCTAACTGTGCCCAACAGGAGAGATTTATATTGTTTTTACTGATTGCAAAGATTTGTTGATCAAGGATGCGTGACATTTATCGTTGGTGAATTGCTCGTTCCGGCTAATTTTCTTATAGTACCAGTTGCATGATGTGACTTATTAGAAAATTAATATGTGCACCCTTATCGTTGATACTTCATTTACTGGTACTATAATGATATTAGCAGGATGGAAGTAGAGCACTATTAATGTGGAGAAAAAACCCAAAGACCCAAGTTTTGGGGTTTTTTCTTAACAAAATCAATTAATGTACAGGCGAGGAGGGTCAACCCCCTCCAAAAAAAACCTACTTTCTTTCTTAAAAAAATATATAATAAATTTTAAAAAAATAATATTATGTAAATATTGAGTATCAATTGTACGAGAAAAAATGCAATGACAAAATAATTTGTAAAAAAGTTTTAAAAAATAAATAAAATCCTCTGATACTATATAATTAGTAGATTTTCTCCCGTACACATTATTTAAAAATAAGTTTTTTTCCCTTAATTTTTTCCCCTAAATTTTTTTACACTTACATTAATGTTGTTCTTAGAAAAGAGGAAGGAAAGAAAAATCCATTTTTGTGATCCCAAAAAACAGTAAGAATTCCCCCAATCGCCGGTTGATGCAGAAAAAGTAGGAAGAAATTTCGGCTGAGTTTCAAGTCTGGCCAGACAAGCACGATCATTGTACCATATTTTAAAGATATCCTCTCACTTTCCAAACTGACATTTTACTTCACTACGCAACTGATGTAGAAATTAAACAGTCCAATCCAAATACACTATAGCTAGCTACCATGTTTTTCAACTCCTCCACTTTGCACATTATTGAACTGTGACCAAGACCTCACACATCGAGTCAAATATAACTATTATTGAACCATCAAACAAAAGTTGCCTTCATAAGATGGATTTGGAGGTTCGATACGGTATCTCAATTAAACACTTCTTAAGATCGAATATAAGATTTCAAGTTCTGAGGTTCTACAAGAGTTTAATTTTGCAGGTTTGCCAAGAAACAAGAAACTTTAATAATAGATAGACATGTTATCCGTCTTTAAGATGAGTCAATACGAAAATTAGTAACGTCTCTTTATTATTATTAGTAACGTCAAAAAATCCTTTAGCAGAGTGAGTCCACGCATGTATAGTTGTACCAGCAAGAAAAATGCAGCATATATTTATTGCAGTGGGTACAAACAAGCTATTATTAATTGTTTTTAACTTCTACCTAAAGAAGAGAGTCTTTTTTTCTTCTTAGCGTGCATGTTGAGAGATCTGCATTTACACTCTACTGATTCTTTGTCTGATTTTGTCTCTTCATCCCAAAATACTCCATTTTTGTGTTATATAAAACTGCCACTGCCCCCATATTACATGTTAGAAACTCTGCTATCAACTCTCTTCTTGTTTCCAGATTTTGGTAGACTTCTCAATGAGATTCTTCATTCTTCCACAGTTTGCTGCCTCCAGGTGATTACACTGCTTCTCTGAATTAACATTAATCACTGCATAAAGTAATTTTTTTCATTTTTTTTTCTGTTGGGTAGTTTCCTGTATAATATATACATGATCATATTGTTGGCAACGTTCGTGCTAATTAATTTGCTGTAGATTGCATTTAATTTGTAAGGAAAAGATGCATTTTACTATTTCGGTAGTATATATGAATATGATCATAGAGAGAAATGATCTCTTCCCCTGGGGTGGGGAGAGAAGCCATAAGGCTAATTAAAAATGATAGACATGAATGGTGGTATTAAATGGACCCTCCATGAAGGAAGGAGATAATCCTTCTGATTACCAATTAGTTTGCTAATTAAGGAGCTAGACAGCATCGAGAGATGAGCAAAATGGGGGTTGCTGGAAAAGATTTAAAGTGGTTTAGTATTGTGTTAATAACATGAGGATCTTTTATATATTGTTTGATTCACATAAATGATGATCAAATGTAGAAATTAAAGTTCTAAGTTAATTTAAACACTCCATGTAGTTTCTTATTTAAATTTGTGCAACCCTTAGAGATAAATTCACTTACACCGTATAGAAACGATTTTGTGTCTTGAAGATGGAACTCAACTCTTAACAAACCGATATGAGCGTTTTAATTAATGTCCAAGGTTGCCAATGAAATGTCACCAGGTGTATCGGACATTAAAACATTTCTCTAACAGTAAGCAAAATTATTGTTGCTCACTGTGTGGGCATTAATAGAAGACTTTGGATAAAACTAATATTGACCTCTCATCAATCCAAACTCAAAACAAAGTCTGGATGTTATATGTGATTATTGATCCAAACAATCCACCATCCACTTTTTCTATAGAGGCAGATCGGGCTTCGTATATAGAACTTGATTATCAATTAAAAAAAAAACAAGTCATAAAACCAAAACCATATATAGTTTTGTACATGTAACTATAATGTGGCTGTTTTTTTATTGATAATCGGACCCCTTATGAAGCCTTACGACTTCATAAAAATACGTAACTTTCACACCAAAACTCTTATGCAAGTGCTTGGGCTACGTGGGAGAACCATGAAAAGGGAGAAGTCAAAGTGTGCCCTTACAGCCCACTAAATATCTAAACAATCATTTTAAAAAATAATAATAAAATAAAATAATCTAGATAATCATTTACTATAGCATCTCCAAGGGACTTTGACAGACATATATATTGTTTTTGTATTTAAAGCAAAAAAAAAAAAAAGTGAATCAACAATAAATTTTGTTGTAGTGTCCTTCGCGTGATATAAATAGATTGATATGAATGTTTGTGACTGATTAATTTGGAGGAGGAGTTTTCAAGCTTGTATTCATTAAACACAATGAAACTCTACACAACCATTTTTAGTGGCCATAAGCGCGTGCATTGTTCGACACCACATATGTTATTATCAAACATCACACTAGTATAAAGATTCAAGTCGAGTCGAGTCAAGTGGGCATGTAGCAGCAGATAGGAAATATTATTATCAAGCATTATTGGGGGTCTATTTTGTGTCCTTTTGGCAAAAATTGGGTTTCTAGTCAAATTGATAGTGACTACTACACTTTAGATGACATATAATATACCACTTGTGATCATAAAAGGTACCAACTAGTTAAAGTCAGCACATCCATGAGTTATAATTCTACATGTTCGACCGGTCAGCGTGATTATGTCGATCCTCTCGATGCTATTGGAAATTCTAACAGAGAATACTAAAAATTACAGTTTTGGTTCGCTTGAGTCGGGTTCTTTTTGCACTTCTAAAAGAAGTGTATATATGTTATTGCCTTGTGTGCCACAATTAAAATATATTGATCATTGATTCTGAATGTCATTAACATAACTTTTTACCGATTCATGACATAATATTGAGTTATATAAAGAGAATAATTTGTGAATGAACAATTAATAAATTGAGTTATATCATGATTAATAGAATCAATCAATAACTAGCCAACATAACTATATTTTGGGTCTTGATTTTAAGAATAGGAACCAAATAATTTAATTAATTAATAGATCAGAAACAAATGGCTAATTGTTAATAATAAGATTCTACAGTTCAATTCAAGTGGACTCTGATTAAATGTCCTTTCTTAATCTACGTACTCAAATCTTTTTCATTGGATCACATGCTAATTTAATAGCATATAAGTGTTTTTGAAATTTTTGAAGGTAATTTCTTGTTCCCTATACATATTATATATAGATGTCAGCAAGGATATTTTGATCAAGTCTTGTGTTGGTAATCACCTGGGGGCACATATAAACTTCAAATCCAGATAAAAACGTTCGAAGCCAAGAGAGATTGCAATAATTAATTACATGTGTCAAGGCGTGACAAAAACGATCGAGATAATGAATCGGAGTTAAATAAAGTACATCTATATATACATGCATGTATCCTCCATTATGTCTGGAGGGTCACCCTTTCCTTTATAGCTCTTTCAACTCATATTTAGTACTACCAAAACATTTGAATTGAAAGCTGCACTGCAGTTTTGCAGGTAACATATATAACTGGTCTGGTAGGTCTACAAATATGATGCTTCTTTTCCATGTAATTTATATGTGCAGGATAGCGTTATTTTTTATGATTTTTTGAAATCATTTATATATATGACTAAGAAAAGAATTAAGAACGATGGAAATAAATAATATTGTGATTTCTCTATGTTGGTATACGTTTAAATGCATGTAAAACCTACTGATATATGTAGTTGCTTTTGCATTTAGCTGTGTAAATTCTAATCTGTCTTTCATAAACTAAACATCAACAATACTGTACAGTAGACATCAGAAGTATATAGTATAACCTACTGATATATGTAGTTGCTTTTGCTTAATTAAGTACTTACTACCTTTAAATGAATTAATTGGATCATATTCTTGGGCAAGTTTTATATCCCATAATTTATCACCAAATGTTATTTCAATATCTTAATTTTGTCTGTAGAAATGTAGAATTGACTTCCAAAAAATCCCAGAAACAACAAATCATTCATCAGAGGTGATAACTGAAGGAATAACGTAGAGAACTTCCCATGGAGACAAAAGAATTGCAAAAGAAAAGGGGGATGCACAAAAATCAATCTCGCACTAGAAACATAAAAATATTTTAATTTTAAACAGACAAACAAGTTAATAACAAATGAATAGCAACTACCTAACTATATATATTCAATTTTTTCCTGTGTAACCATAAATGTATATATATGGTCGCAGCCCTGGCTTTTAATGTTTTAATTTGAAGTTATAGCACTTAATTAAAGAGTACTACTGTGACATTCATCTCTTAATCTGATTAATGCTATTTATATTTTTAACCAATTGAGCAATTATAATTGCATCACTACTAGGGCTATACGCATAATGCATATTAATTTTAAGCACTTAATTAAAGAGTACTAATGTGACATCCATCTCTTAATCTGATTAATGCTATTTATATTTTTAAACAATTGAGCAATTATAATTGCATCACTGCTAGGGCTATATACATGATTTATATTAATTTTAAGCAAGCAAATCGTGATTAATTTCAAGCAAGCAAATCATGATTAATTTCCAACACTTGAGGAGAACTGCAGATGATTCATTGTACACAGATCTATCGCCAGCTGATCATTCAATTCAATGTTGTAAACTATTTATAGCATCAACAGTTAATTGACAGCCTCTCTGAATGTCATATATGTAGTATCCAAAGGATTATTAACATGATTGTCATTTTCAAATATTTATAATCTACATATGGCAGTTGAACACTTAATTATTAGTCAGTCTGAAAATTAAATTTTTATTTTCTGATGAATCTAGTACGTATTTAAACGAAGAGGAAAATTGCAAGAGAATCAGGAAGCTGAATCTTCCCCTTAATTTTTTCAAGAATAAAAAAAATTTAATCTATGAATTATTCAAGAAAATTTGCTGAATTATTCAGACTGATGGGATGATTCAGAAAACACAATTTTCACCAATTCCAAAGAATTAAAACACACATTTTTGCAACAACCAAGTCTTTTAAACATGTAGGATAATCTATCTCCTCTATTACTGGAAAGGAAAAGTACTGGAGGTGGCTAAATGAACAGAATTAGGGTTACCTTCAAAAGAATTAATTTCTGATGAGGTGGTGATTCTGCCATTATTCATATCCCAATTTCCAAGAGATCCCATGCGACTGTTATTGGAATAATTACCAGAGATAGGCCAAGAACTTGAGCTTGAACTTCCAAAGAGTTTCTCAATTATGCCCACATCAGGTAATTGATTTTCCAGTGAATTAGTATAAACATCTTGCTTCTGACTTTGAGAAATTGATTTTTCAAATGAGCCATTGGAAGGCCCTGATTGTTGAAAACCATTAGGGTTTGAGGCATACCACTGATCATGGTTCAAATTTTTAAGGCCTTTCATCATCATTTTTTCTCTTGTTCTATCCCTTGCCCTTGCTCTTGCCTTGTCCCGGGACTCCCTCGTGTTAGGTTTCCGCAATTTATAGTTGTCCTCCTTCTTTGTCATTAGGCTTGCACGGTTTTCTGCCGCTCCTTCTTTTCCACTTATTGAGTAATTCTCGTCTATTACCATGTCACATTCGGACATCAAGAATTCACTTTCTAGATCATGATCAGTACAAGTGATATTTGCTTTCGGATGGTTTTTACACAACTCCTTAATCGCCTTGTTCGATTTACTAAAAAGCCATTCAATTGTTTTGCTTGCTTTATCATAGCCCAACTTGTCTTGAAGATCAAAGAATTTTCGCGCAACCTCAAGCGATAATCTCATTCTCCGGTCTCGAACTCCCTGTGCTGTACAAATCTTGCTGTGCCTATCTTTTTTCCCAGCTGATCTCTTTCTCAGTACTGGCACCAGATTCCCCTCTCTTGAATCAGATGATTTTTCTTTCAAATTGGAGGGGTACTCGATATTGCTGATTTCGGTGGTTTGCTTAATTTTTGTTTCAGGATTGATGGTTTCTATATGGGCAGTTATGGTATTACAAGTGTCCATTGACACGGTCTGATTCTGGGACAATATCAGCTGATCCAAGAGCAATTCATTTTCATCAAGGAATGGTGAACTGAAGTGGAAGAAAGATGAGAACTCATAATCTTGCCTTGGGCTAGGGTTTTGATCAAATGGGAAATACCTCTTGAACAAAGACTCCTCATAGGGGTCATGATCAATACTGCTTGAAGAATACATTTTCCTCTCAAACTTTTTGAATAGTCTATGTACAAAAACTAGAACATGAAAAAGAGGGCAAATAAAGAAAGATTGTACCTGCAGTTTGCTAGTGAGCTAGGGTTGAAGCACACCCACCCCACCCCACCCGCCACTATTACCGTGTCTGTATGCAAAAATCTGAGAGGGATTGAAGATGATGATGAAATAGGGAAGGGAGGACCATAAACAAGAAAGTGATGCCTATATATATAATTATTATAAAGTGTACTAATGAATGAATCAAAAATGCAATAGCTTTTCCTTTTTGTCTTCATCAACTGTTTAATTTGAATGCTGGCAGGGAGAGGATAAGAAAATGCACAGGCCTATCTTTGTCGAACTCACGTGGGTTTGGGAATCACCATAGTAGAAAGGTAATGCTACTATTTTTTTCCTTTTCTCTTCTTTGGATTGATGTTACTCTTGTAGATTCCAAGTACACTTTATATATAGAGAGAGAGATTAAAAACCTTTTTTCTTATTTGCATGAGGATTAAGAAAAATTCATTTTATAGTATTGAAAAAGTAGATTTAAAATCATTTTCTCACTATATCATTTCATTTATTAATTGTTCATCTATTTTGTTGATAACAATACCAAATATTAAATAGGAGCGTATAAGAAAAATTAATATTTCAACTACATTTTAAAATTATTTCAGCTACAGTTTTAATTTAAAAGAAAATTGGTCTATATTTTAGCTAGGTCGGACAAAAAAGATATAACTATTTTTGTAAGATAGAGATAGTATATATGTATCAGCATATAAGTTCCCGTGTATATTTTGGAAACCTTCTATGTCTACGTGAACACTTTCAGCTCACTTCATTAATCCATTGTTAGATTCATTCCTATACGGAGTTAATTTGTAGCACACATGATGTAGATGGGAGGAACAGTTGTGCTGTTCATTAGGAAGCGAAGAGGAGGGAAAGAATTGATGTGCGAGGATTTCTTATTCTCTTCGTGTCGTTTTCTTTAATTTACATCTTAGCTCCTCAATCTTTAATTTTGGAGGATTTTAGACCTGAATGGCCAATACCAAAACTATTTGCAATTTAGTGATCATTCAATGAAACTTTTATGCTTTAGCAGCCATTGCTACTGTTAGGTGAGACTTCAATAGCCGCTAGTGAAATTATCCCTACTTTCAATTAATATATAATTATTAAGTAATTACAAATGTTAGCTACTTGAGATGGATCTTGACTTGGCCTAGATTAAATGATACGACAATTTTAGTGTATAGATATCAATTG
>CAVNYN010287861.1:49572-69161 GCA_963692815.1 Nyctanthes arbor-tristis | reverse complement strand
AAAAAAAAAATTGTAAAGTTTTAAGCATTATTGAACATCATTTCATGTAATGTGTGCATTGCACATGCTTACTACTCGTTTAATGAAAAGGGAGTAGAAAGTACAAAAATAACAAGATTTCACATTTCTCATGAAAATCCCAAGAGTGATCATATGCAATATGAAAATCAAAAAATGAAGTTAACAAGCTAGAAAAATAACAAGAAACCAAACTTGGCAACGGATCATTGAATTCTCACAAGGGAATCAATGAACTATAAATGTAATAAAACAAAATATTCATCCACTGCATTATTTTAGCTAAGGAAAAAAAATAATTCCCGATTTTTATTTTATTATTATTATTATTATTTCTTTTTTGTAAGTGCCCGCTTTTTAATATTGTTTTAATTGTTTTACAAATTCAGTTGCTCGAGTAGATGAAACAAATGAAATCGTTTGGCATTTTTTTTTTGGTTTTACTGTTGTTGATTGTAGCCACCAGGTCGCTAAGTCAGCGAAGGTCAATAGTCAATAAAGGCCAACGTCCACAGGATCTTAGAAGCAAGCCCCGGGCGCCTCACTTAATCTAGTGACCTGACGACCTAACGGCTAGAAGATCTTGAGAGCTGATATAGCGACTTGAGGAATGAATCAGTACTCCTGCATTCTTGTGGTTCAGGTTGTCCAGGTGCTACGCTGACGAGCTCATAACGCCTCGACCTAGAGCTTCGTCCTAGCGAGAATGCCAGCTAAGCAGCAACTTGGGAACTTACGTGGGAAACCTTATCACTTGCTGTTGACAGGACTCCAACATTAAATGCAAAGCTGTGGTTACCTGCCCGATGCATGATTTAGACAGTCATTAGTCAAAAAGTGAATGTTTAATCTCAGTCGATTTGACCCCTACATTATTCTTGTGGGCTTGGCATTAGATACATGCAATCATTGCCCCATACAAATGGTAAATGTAGGCTATAAATAGAGGCAAATGAAACTGAGAAGGTTTGACATCCAAAATATCATTCTTCTTGTCTTTCGTACATTTACTCTCTTCCATTTATTACAAACATTATCTACATTTTTACATTTATTGCTCACATTGATTCAAATACAAATTTCCCGCGTAAACAAGTCTTGTTTGTTGAGTCGAAGGCTAAATTTGACGTCAACAAATTGGCACCATATGCGAGAAATCATACAAAACACTATGTAAAAACCAACGTCCGGTAAAAAAACTAACTTCCAGCGAAAGAAAATGAGTGGAAGACATTCCGAAAGTCAAAGAATAAAAAGCAGTAATATTAGACTGCCTCCCAGGTTACAAAAGAATAGAAACAAGGCCAGTGCTAGTCCCTCACAATCGGCAGTGGAAACAGAAACAGAGACTCTCCGATGATAGATAGAGACCCTCACTAAAGAAGTCCAGGTGTTACAACAATATAACCCACCAACTTTCCAATTAAAAATGATGGAATCCTCCCACAACGACTCTTTTTGGCATGCTGAAAATGTTGAAAGATACCCAACAAGGGTTAATCTTCCAAGGGAACATGTCTTGGAACATGTTAGGAGAAGGCTGAGCTTTAATCCGACGAAAAACTTTGGTCAACTGGCCTCTAACGCGGAGGCTACACTAGCTCCCTCTGGAAACGTGGCCGGAAGCAGTGTTTTTATGAGGCTAAGACGTCGCCCTCAACGAGGTCCCAGAAGGCCGAGGTCGCCAGAACCGCTATAGCCATGTGTCGAGCTCACCAAAGACTCCTCAAGGCCAACGACTAGTCCGCAGCAGATCCATGAGCTGGATAAGATGAGGAAACGACTGAACAACCTCGAATAAAAACAATCCAAGGGAAAAGGAGCTAACGACCTGTGGGCGAGGCCCTCTCTTTTTCTATTCTAGAGTCGGTCATGCCATAAAAATGAAGCTCCTTCAGATATGGACTTACTATGATGAGACGGACCCAATCACTTACCTCCACCGATATGTATCTTGGATGGAGCTCCAAAAAGAGATATAAGCTATCATGTTTAAGGCCTTTGCACTTCCTCTGGAAAGGAACACGTAGACCTGGCATGGCAACTTGGCCCTGACATCAATGTATAGCTGGGAGCAGCTCTCATCTGAGTTCGCATATCAATTTATGGGGTTTAACGCTAGGGCCACCCCTAGAGAGATATTGAGAACCGTTAAACAAGGAAAATCTAAACCACTTAAGAGCTATTTAGACCACTTCAACAAGCAGGTCATGACAATGGAAAAGATAGTAGATGCGCTGTTTTTTATAGCGGTCAAGTCAAGTCTTTACAAAGATATCCACTTTTGATGGGCCATGTACGAGGACCCATCGAGCCCTTACAAGAAGCTTCTAAGGAGAGCTAAAAAGTATCTAAGCGCATAAGAGGCCATGGGAGGGAGTTTGCAGTCTGAGAAACCACCAAAGGATGAGAAGAAAGACGAAAAGGTTAAGAAGGATCCGCAAAGAAATAAGAGGCCATCTAACTCATCCAGGCTCTTCAGCAAGCTCAACGCTTCTGTTGAGCATATCTTTAATATCCTATAGAATGATCCAATTTTGTCCAAGGCAAGGCCCATAAAGAATTCACTAAAGGATGCAAATCAGTCTAAGTACTGCAAATACCAAAGGACCGTGGTTATGACACAGAATCGCCTAGTCTCTGGTAATAAAGAGCATACATTGCCAGAAATTGACAAAGGGACACATTCTGATAGATCGGCCCCTTTCAGGTCGAAATATGCCGGGGCAACTTATCTGTTGTTTGGAAATTCTACACTTAAGTGTCAGTTTGGGAAGGCTTATCCCTTTTTGGCCGACTCCGCAATCCCAATCGGCGCGGCCTGGGCTAAGACAGAATGCGCAACAAGACCTCCGAGTTATCCGATAAGTCATACCCTGCGTAACGCAGAACATGGACGCCAGACCTCAGTAAAGCCAGCAGACGCTCTCACGGTCATTTCGAACGAGCATGGACCTCGCTCCCTCAAGTGTGCCAAGGGTGTCTCGAACAACGCCTCTTTTGGACAAGTCTCTTAGGCGTCCAACTTTCCAGGTCAACCCACCAAATTGAATGAGGAGCCCAGCGGCATTCTTGTCAAAAAATCAGTAACCTCACCAGTGGGCAAGTTGGGCGAAACAATTGCGGAGACCGACCAGCAAAGAACTGGACGAATACAATTATCCAGTCCTTAAAAGGGGGAATATCCCCCCAACTGTGGAAGTCAAAAGCCCGGGCAATGAGCTGCCGAACGGGTTATGTTGAATATATAGAAGACAGAGTTGACATACTTATGGAATGTTGAGCGATTGAAAATTTTGAAAGATGGTAGCCGGGTTCCAACTCTAAATTCTTACATTATTTCTAACCTTTTGTATTGTAAACTGTCAGGTCATGGCTGATAAATTAACATGCCCATGCGAGCTCAAAATTTTTGAAGCCATCATTTTGCGACCTAACAGTTGATATTTCAAATGACAAATTCTTATGTGCCTTACAAAATACCTTCTTCAATGCGAACACAAAGTAAATCTACAATAGTTGAGTAAAGGTAACGCGACCAAGGCTGGAACAAGCTTCTAACCAGCGACGTAACACTCGCCTAAATAGACTAGCCTTTCTGGCTCAAAAGCCGCGACTAAAACACTTAGGGTTCACAACCAAAGCTAGGACACGTTCCTTGCTAATGACCTAACACTTGGGGGCAAGTTGCCCAAAGTTCCCGCTAAAATGAATCAAAACAAGCTTCCAGTCAGACGGGCCCATACTTAGACAAACCCTTTAATCAATTATACTAATGTGTACGCGACCTAAGACATAAAGCCTCCTGGTTTAAAAATTTATTTGAGGCTTTGTATAAGCAGGTATAAGCAAGGACGAGCTTCTCGTTAAAATAAGAATGACCAACGGTAAGTTGTTTTAATGCAAAATAAAAAACGAGCTAACAGTTTGAAAAAATTATTTCATTCATAAGAAAAGTACTGAAAAAAGGAGCAGGATTACAAAAGCCTTAAGCGTGGCCCTCAGAAGACGAGACCACGTTCTCCCTAACTGGAGCTGTTATCTTGACATCCGCAGTAGGAGTAGCAACCTCTACACACTCACCATTTGGAATGGGAGCCTAGGCTTCTTCTATGGCAGAAGTCGACACTTCTGCTCCTTCTCTTTCTCCAGTATGGGCAGAAGTTTCTGACGGAGATATGATCTCAACATTTTCCTCATCTTCCTTACTAGAGCTCACATAGCCACAATCTTCTTTCAACTTGGCGATCTACTCTTTGAAGAAGGACATGTCACACTCAGGGCGCTTCTTGACAACCGCGCAAAGATCTCCTTCATTGTCTCACAGTAGAGGCTGGCGGTAATACTTTTGTATTCCTAGAGGCTTTGTTCTTCTCAATGGCCTCCTTGCATCCAACAAGTTCGCTGGAAGAGGCTCGGCTATCGACTTCCCTCAGGGCCTACTTGTGGCTTGACCTCTCCACGCCAGCTAAGCCTATAGGTCTTCGCTTTTCATTTTCCAAACCTTCAGCTCAGTCTGCAGATCAGCAGATTCACTCATGGACACGTGGAGTTCCTGCTCATTCTCCCTAAGGCCCGCTCCATCTCTTCCTTGGCCTTTTTGAACTTGACCGCATGGTCAGAGAGTTTCTTCTTTTCCCTAATAAAGCGCCCCACATGAGCCATAGCATGCTTGTTTAGGATAGCTGACCAAGCCGCATCGCCGTGCTGGCCTAGAGAAGCTCGGCCATCATTGAGGTAGTAGCAAAGCCTTCGCACTTCCCATACCAACCTTTCGCCATGCTTCTCATGGAATCTGTAACGGTTTTGAGCATTCATTGGATGTTGGCTATAAAAGGCTTTTTGGCCAAATTCAATTTAAGCAGTGCCTTGGGCTTTTGCCTTGCAATTTTTC
Organism: Nyctanthes arbor-tristis; assembly: GCA_963692815.1. Lineage (NCBI taxonomy): Eukaryota > Viridiplantae > Streptophyta > Magnoliopsida > Lamiales > Oleaceae > Nyctanthes > Nyctanthes arbor-tristis. Next base: position 64,249 of record CAVNYN010287861.1, on the reverse strand, counting down.
CTGTTCTACCCGGTGAGCTGGGTCCACCGGGAGATAAAGGTCCTTACTTAGCATATCAAGCGGCCTCTTATCAAGTCGCTCTTTGCTAGTCACAATAGGCACCGGAACAGGGGGTAGAGCTGACAGAGGGCTCTCAAATGACCAACTAGAGTTTATCATGTCGCTCAGAGGCGACCACATCATCAGCTAGTATAGGCCTTTTTCCAACAGCCTTATCATGTCTTATCTTCTTCGTCTCCTCCTGCCTCCTCAAAGCCTTAGCAAGTTGCTCAGCAGGCCTCAACTCTTTAGCTTTATCACGAGCTGCCTTTCTTTTTCTCCCACGCTGCTCTCTTCCTTTCGACCTCACTGGCTCTTGGAAAGATATTTTTTTCCCTGGAAATAGACAATTGTCAGTTTGTTGATATCCTCGAAATAAGGTCATAAGAAAGGCAATAATAAATTCGCGGGGATAACGGCGGCTTACAGTTGTGGGGTCTCTAAAGATATACTCAGTCTGGGGAATAGACAGTCCAATGCTTACCAAAAAATCTTCATTTGTCAGGTCTGCGATGTGACGATGATGTTTTAGTAGTTGTGTGACGATCTCTGCTTACTCTTGAATAGCGAAGTCAATGGCTAACCTCTCTCTTGATCAACACCTGACAAGAAAAGAAACACAGTTAACTGTTAGTCCGCTAGCTCAGGAAAAAAACTTTCATTGAACTATCATTTGCTGGGTTGCATGTATCTTATGGGGATGCTCGTGTCCTGGTCACCAAAAATCGGCGGGCTCTTCCACTCACCTTCCACCCATAACCAACTCTTATTTGAACTGGGACCAAATTTGGATGCCCCTCTCACCAAGTTCCTACAAAGGTTTAGGGTCTATGCCTTAGGTCATGCAGCTATGTGAAACCATCATTTCCTAGAAAGTGAGGCCTTCAACGGGTAGTATGTTCATCCAACTCGCAGAAGTAATTTGAGAGAGGGCAATTTCCTAGGACCTTAGCAATCTGGTAACAGGTGGCAGAAGTGGGACACAAAAGCCGGCCTCAAACATTCTCGTACTCGCTGCCAAGCAACTCTCGAGAAGACAGTGATCTCATTCTCCTTCATATGGGACTAGAGGGCCATGCGATTAGGTACGCCATCGTCCTATCTCAAGGATTTTGACGGAATCCACAAAAAAAAATTCTCTTGGAAAACAGAGAGAAAAAACAGTTACCTTTGTGCTTATGCTATCGCAAAGCCTTGGGAAATGTTGGTAGAAGTTTGGTTCTGAAAGGAATGCCACAAGAATCTATCAAACTAAGTCTCTGTGAAATTGATTGCAGAATGAACAAAAGCGAAGTGAAAATGGATGAGGAAAGAAGAGTATAAATAGGGGTTGGATAGAGTTATATGGCAGCTGCGCGTGATATTGGGAAGCAAATGGGCATACATCAAATTAATGATTACTGCCTTTAAGTCTCTAGAACATGCCATTCCACTAGATGGTTGACATGCGGTAGAATGGGCCAGGCCAACCGTTTCAAAATTCAATGAGTTTGATTTCAAGCGGTAAAAGTCTGAAGAAAATTGCAAGCAAGCCTTTGAGGCCGCTAACCTTGAGGATTAGGACCAACAACGTTGATGGGGCATTTTGTAGCCACCAGGTTGCTAAGTCAGCGAAGGTCAGTGGTTAACAAGCTCAACGGTTATAGGATCTCAGAAGCAAGCCCCGACCGCCTTACTTAATATGACAACTTGACGACGTAGCGGCCGGAAGATCTTAAGACCTGATTCAGCGACTAGAGGAATCGATCTCTACTCCTGCATTCCCGTGGTTTAGGTCGTTTGAGTGCTACGTCGACGAGCTCATAATGCCTTGACCTGGAGCCTCGACCGAGTGAGAATGCTGGCTAAGCAGCCTACAACGACTAGCTCCACTTTGACATGATATTGTCCTTTTTGGTCCTAGCGCGCACGGTTTTGCTATTGGGTTCTCACCCAAAGGGCTTCATGTCAGATGGAGTTGATCTCTTAACTTATAAACTGGTCTCCTTTTCTTCACCCAAGCGATATGGGATTGGGGCTATCACAATCACCCTACCTAAGAGGGCCCAACCTCGTCGTTGGCCACAATTATGGTCGGGCTCTTATTTGATACTATCTGTAATGACTAGCTCTACTTTGACATGATATTGTCCACCTTAGGCCTAGCCCATACGGTTTTGCTATTGGATTTTCACCCAGAAGGCCTCATGTCAGATGGAGTTGATCTCTTAACTTATGAACTGGTCTTCTTTTTTTCACCCAAGTGATGTGAGATTGAGGCTATCATACAGCCGTTTGAGAGCCCACATAGGAAACCTTATCATTTGTGGCTGACAGGACTCCAACATTAAATGTAAAGTGGTGGTTACCTATCCCATACATGGTTTAGGCAACCATTAGTCAAAAAGTGAAGATTTAATCTCAGTTAATTTGGCCCATACATCATTCTGTGGGCCCAACATTAAATACATGCAATTATTGCGCTCATACAAATGGTAAATGTACACTAATAGAGGCAAACGAAACTGAGAAAGGGTTCGACACCCAACTCTTATTGTTCTTGTCTTTTGGTACATTTACTCTCTTCTATTTATTGCAAAGCATTCTCTGAGTTTTTACATTTATTGCTCGCATTGATTTAAATATAAATTTCCCCTGTAAACACATCTTGTTTGTTGAGTCGAAAGCTAAATTTGACGTCAACATTGATTCAACAATTTGCTTTGTGTTTAAGATCGGAAGAGCACACGTCTAAATGTTTAATCCTTTTTTTTTATTTGAAATATTTTAACTAAGGCTCCATTTGTGTATGCTCTTATATGCCCAATTTATGCTATTAGAAAAAGCGATCATTTGAGAAATAATAAGATCTTATAACAAATTTTAAAAAGCAGTAGAAAGATAACTTCTCCAATTAATAATAATTAAGATGTTAAATTTAACCTTAAATTTAATTTTTTATACTTTTTGATGCAGATAAATATGGAGAAAATTTACAATTCATTTTACGCAACAATTTATTTTATTTGATTTTTTTTCATTTTTTTGTACATTATATATGCCAGTTTTAATTTTTTTCTGTATATTAACTGGTTGATTTCAAATAATTTTTTCCACGAAAAAGAAATTTCCTATGATTTTTCACTTTGCAGTTATTCCTCGTCAATATTTTGTAATTCTTTGTGAAATATTATATAATATCAGATATAATTTCATAAAAGGAAAAAAACAAGGATTCCATATATAATACTCCCTCTATCCTACAAAGATATTCCCCTTTTATTTTTTATATAAATTAAGAAAATATCATTTGCTGTTATTGAAAATGTACAATTTAGATCGGATATATTTCCTAATATACCCTTCGATTTATCTAATATTTCACTTCAGTCATTCTTTGTTGATGCACAATAAATAATGATATTTTAGAAAACTAAAAAATTAACTTATAGGAAAGAAAAATATAATTTTGGCTGGATAAAAGAGGAAAAGAAGAATATCCTTTTGCGATAGAGGGAGTAATAAATAAAAATATTATTTAAACAATGTAATTTTTAGTAAATATAAATCGGCATAGAAATGAAACATTAAAACTACCAAACATTTAAAAACTGTATTTGGATAGTGTAACAATTTTAGCAAAAAAGTTTACCAAACACTAAAATCTATTTTTCTAACAGCTGCATTTTTTATTACGCACACTAGAAACTGCTTATTGAAAAAGTTATAATAATACCAAACTAAGCGTAACTGCAAATCTGATTTTTCTATGGTGTTCATTGGACACTATAGAATTTACAACTGCAAATTACAATACACACACACACACGCACATATATAGTTCATACATATACACACACACGCACATATATAGTTCATATACCTTTTTAATTAATAAAAAAAAAGAAAAAAGACTTTAGAGCTTATTTGATGCTCTTTATTTAATTAATTTATAATTTTACCTATAACTGATTTGACATTTGATTTGATAATTATTTAATCCCAACCACATTTTTTCATTCTCAATACATATTCTACCTCTCTTCTTATTATAAATTCTTCACATTTTGATAAATAAAAAAACATCAAATAAACTCTTAACCCCGTCAAATTTCTTTGCATGGAGACAAAAGACATCAGTCAATCACATTTGGCAACTGCATGTGTTTGACCTGTTGAATAGTTGACCCCCGACCCCAATCATCATATCATAATAATTCCTTCCTTAAGAAGGAGAAGAGATTCCAACCTCTATATATAGCATATGCTGCACGCGTGTTCGCTTCTGCTACTTCCACATCTTGGAGAAACTGGACCCGCACTCCAACTACTACCGGGTTCCTTGTTTCATTGTTAGTAACTTATATTTTAATCATCTTAATTAACATAATTACACAAACAACCTTCAAGCACAAAAACGCTGACTAATATTTAGTGTACAGCCAAACAACTTATCATTACATTTTTGCCCTTTTATGTTGCCGTAGGCGTGTTTGATTCATACTATGAATTTGAAAATATATGATTATAATTTAATATTTGTTTAATCAATAGAAGGAGAAATTACAATTTTATAATAAAAATATGAGAATGGGTCATGCCATCTGCATTAGAACTGGCTTTGTTTATGGGTGCGAGGTACGTATGAGGGATATCGGCTTCGTCAATATTATAAGCTGGGGTTTGTTTTACAATCCAAAAATTGTTCAATGATTGGTTATGCAATTTTTTTAAAGCTTGAATAACAAATGTGCATGTTGCCTAATAACTACGACAAGGGAAATTGAAGTTGAAGTAAACAAGGCCGTTTTTTCTCTTTCAAGACAATAAGATTGTTTTGATGTGTTTATTATTATTGTTATTTAATCCCATGAAGGGTTCATATGGAGTAGTACTAATTTTTATTCAAAAACATTATTGGGTAGGACATGACTTTTTTTTTTTCTCAATATAAATATCGAACTTGGGAAGAAAATTGAATCCGGTTGGATTACTATTATTTTACTACATTTTTCAGTCTGACAAAGTAATAAACTAGTTGAATCTTGGAAAGGATATCAAAGTCGGTATTTCGCAGAAAAAAATCCAATACTCCAGAAGTAATGAACACTCGGTACTCCTGATCAATTAAAACTTACACGTGGGATTTAAAACCCAAATTAAATAATACATTGAGGCTCTTAAATTTACATACAGATTTTTAATTGGTCAAAAATATCAAGTCCAGCATTCTATGGGGTACTTGACTTTTCTTCCGTAATTCGCTAATAAGCTTGTAGTGGTGTCGTGTACCAGTTTTCGTTTGTTGCTTGCACATGCCCAAGGACCAAACCGCTATTACCAGCAAAAGCAACCTTTCGGACTTCTCAAGAGTTTCCCCCTCGACATTTCCCAAGTACTTTTGCGCCTCATATAATCCAACCCCAACCCTCCAATTCTTTACACGCAGATTGTTTCATATTCAATTCAAAACATTCTACACACATCACTGATTTGGGTTTATGGCAACTTTTCCTTCCTCAACTCATTGTTGTTCATCTTCATCAGCTTATTCCAATTCTTCAACTGTTAGGTTTCATCATCGTCGTCGTCATCATCACTGTTTCAGCAACTTAGCGTTTTCTGCAATTTCTCCTAAGAAATCGGGCTCGAAAAAGATTGCTTTACCATCTAAGAACGGCCGCCTATTTTCAAATGCCGTTCTAGTGCAAGATGGTTAGTCCCCCCCCCCGGCGCGGGAAACTGTCTCTTAATTTGAGTCAAATGCTTTTGTGTATTATGTATGTGATTTGGGGCTCACTGTTTTCCATTTTTCTTGTCTTATATCGGAACATTTTCATTTTTATTTTTGAACTTTGTCTTTCAGTTTCTTGATTTACAGAGAGTGCTAACTGATAGATATTTTGCTTTCTGTAAATTCAATAGTTTATGAATTGGGAATGAGGAAAAGATTACGAACCAAATTAATTACAGGATTTTGTTTAGAACTAAAAAAAACAACCGTAAAAGAATCCTCTGGGTTGCAGGTTATTCTTATCGTCTCTATTAATTGTGTGATTTTTTTCCCTTGAGGCGATTTCTTGTTGGTTATTGCATTTTATTTAGTGTCTGTATATGTTGCATCCTTCTTGAAATTATTTTGTGTCAGTATCATATATATGTTTTATGATGCAAGTTGTGTTAGCTTAAAACAAAAGAATATTTCAGGTGTCGTGGCCACAACAGCTGCCTCAGAAAATGAAGCTTCTTTGAAAATGTTGAAAGAGAGGCTGTTGTTTGCATCCCCACCGGAGGAGCTTAAGGACCCAATTTCATTTGATGCAAATAATGATAAATCCACTGTCAGTATTACAGTTGTTGGGGCCTCCGGGGACCTTGCCAAGAAGAAGATATTTCCTGCACTTTTTGCACTTTATTATGAGGATTGCCTCCCTGAGGTCTGCTTCACATTTATTATGTTTTTCTTCAGGTTTGGTATGCAAATTTCATAGTGAAGTACAGACCATGAAAAAAAATTATCTATGCCGCATCCTTTTCTGATATGAATCTTGACTGAATAATTTAATTTTGATTTATTTGGTCACAGCATTTCACTATCTTTGGTTACGCCCGTAGTAAGATGACTGATGCTGAGCTAAGAAACATGATTAGCAAGACCCTTACTTGTAGAATTGACAAAAGGTGACTGCTGATTTGCATTCTGATACAAAATTATTCAGGCATTGCATGCCCTTGTTGCCCTTTTTGGATTTGAGTTTTTCTGTATATTGAAAGATGTTGTCTGTAATGCATTGATCAAATGATCACGTGTTCTCCATTATGTTTACAGGGAAAATTGTGGTGAAAAGATGGATCAGTTCCTTGAAAGGTGTTTTTACCACTCTGGTCAATATGATTCCAACGCAAATTTTGTGGAACTTGATAATAAACTGAAGGAACATGAGGTAATGTGGGAATATCTTCCGGTCTACTGATCCTAGATTTTACACGACATCTTATCTTTGTACTCATTTACTTTTGGGGCAAACTTTAAAATGAGTACAAGCAAATTCCTTTTTCTATCTGCATCATGCATGGCATGAGATTAATTCAATTATGAAATATGATAGTTGAATTGCTCCATTTATTCATGTTTTGAATAATTCATGGTACTAGTTTCCGTACCATCCTTCCAAATACAATACTATAGAAAGCTATGGGAAACTTTGTATGAGATCAATTTTGTGGGAGATAACCTGTCCCTTTTTCCTATACAATGTACAGAGCTGAGATTATGAACTACGGTACATGCAATTACCAATTATACGGGACCTAATATTAGGAAGCAGGAAACTTGATACTATGATTAAAAACCTTCAAATTTTGTGGTCATTGACGCTGATTGAGTTTTGTGCAGGCTGGAAGAGTTTCCAATCGACTTTTCTACTTATCGATCCCGCCAAACATTTTCATAGATGCTGTGAGATGCACGAGTGTCTCTGCATCTGCTGCTAATGGCTGGACAAGGGTCATTGTAGAGAAACCGTTTGGTCGGGATTCTGAATCCTCAGCTGCTTTGACTCGATCTCTCAAGCAATACTTGGAGGAAGATCAGATTTTCAGGTAAAGGATTTCTTCCTATCAGTTCTGATTCTTTAGCTGTACAGCTATATCAATAAAAGGGGTTAACTATAAATCGACTTACAAATTTTCTTCATTGTTTTATTCTCCGTACAGGATAGATCACTATCTTGGCAAGGAGCTGGTAGAGAATCTTTCTGTTCTTCGCTTCTCAAACCTTATATTTGAACCCTTGTGGTCAAGACAGTATATAAGAAATGTTCAATTAATTTTCTCTGAAGATTTTGGCACTGAAGGAAGGGGAGGGTAAGTTGTGTCCTGCATTAGACATTTTTATTGCATCTTTTGAAGTCACTCTTATATGGAAATTTTGGTGTTGAATCAGTTACTTTGACAATTATGGAATAATAAGAGACATTATGCAAAATCATCTTCTTCAAATACTAGCTCTCTTTGCCATGGAAACACCTGTCAGTTTGGATGCTGAAGATATTAGAAACGAAAAGGTTTTTCTTCTTTTTGTTTTTTGTCTTATGTTCTCTCTAATGTCTATGACTAATTTTCAGTAAATCACAGGTTAAAGTTTTGCGTTCCATGAGGGCTTTATCTGTGGATGACGTGGTAATTGGACAATACAAGAGCCACACAAATGGAGGAATCTCCTACCCGGCATATACAGACGACAAAACCGTACCAAAAGACAGCTTAACTCCAACATTTGCAGCGGCAGCGCTTTTCATCGATAATGCTAGATGGGATGGGGTGCCTTTTCTAATGAAAGCTGGGAAAGCTTTACATGATAGGAGGTTAGCGAAATCTGGTTTATTCAACTGCAACTTGCTTCCTTCTTCTTTCTTGGAGCATGCTCAACTGTCCTTAGAAGTTAGTCAGACTTGGTTTCAAGTTATTTTGCGGCAAAACATGATTTTCAAAGCACCTTTTTACTCAGAAAACTTCATGAAAAAAGTAACCTTAAGGCAGAGCCCAACGTGAAATTCAGTATGTCGATTTTGTCCTCATACTCTATCTTACCCTTCTCAGGGCTGAGATTAGGGTGCAGTTTAGGCACGTTCCTGGTAATTTATACAATAGGAACTTTGGCACTGATCTTGACCAAGCAACAAATGAGCTTGTTATCCGTGTTCAGCCTGATGAAGCTATTTATTTGAAGATCAACAACAAAGTTCCTGGGCTGGGAATGAGATTGGACAAAAGTAACCTTAATCTTCTATATAAAGCAAGGTAATATCCAATCTAATGTCTTTGAAAGTTTCAGTTTGCTGCGAATTATTCTGTTCCAAATCTAATGAATTGCTTTCATCATTCATTGAGCTTCTGTTTAGCATGTTCATATTTTTCTTCTTTGGGTAGACCAAGTACTGATAGATTCATCTCTTTTCAACATATGGATTCATACAGAAAGTAACTAGCAAATTTTTTGAAAGCTTCAGGAGAACTTGTCCTTAGTTATAATTCTGCAAGATCAATCCCCAGTTTAACATAATCATCCAAGTTGTTTCTTGAAATCTGAATGTCTTTGATCTCAAGGGAGGTAAAACATCTGTCTCATGTTGATATATATGCATGCAATCATATCTACAGAAGCTGTCAGTTCAGAATATTAGACTTGCGGTGTATGTATTAACATCTAATACTGCTGTTATATAGTCACAATTAACCATGATTTTTTCTTCATGGCAACTATGATGATGCTGTTTTTATCTGTTTATGTTATTGGTTATCCTATGCAATAAAGTTGAACTGTGAATCATCTCTCTATTTCTTTTTTTTTTTTTGAAGTTAACCGTGAATAATTTCTAGCGATGCTGATTGATGCTAATGCTTCTTCAAATGCTGACATTATTTGTCAAAAGATTCTTATCTGTTAAATCCGTTACAGATATTCCAAGGAGATTCCAGATGCATATGAGAGACTTCTTTTAGATGCCATTGAAGGTGAAAGAAGGCTGTTCATCCGAAGTGATGAACTGGATGCTGCTTGGGCGCTATTCACACCCCTTTTGAAAGAATTGGAAGAGAAGAGGTTGATACCAGAGTACTATCCTTATGGAAGCCGAGGTCCAGTTGGCGCACACTATCTTGCAGCCAAGTACGATGTCAAGTGGGGCGACCTTGGGGCCGATGAATGATCCCTGAAGGGTAGTTAGTTTAGACTCAGCAAATAATTAATTAATAAAGAATACAGGGGTAAACTCCTCTATTGTTGTTCACTAATTCATTCATTAGTCTGCTTACAAGGCGCTCTTGTTGCTTTTTACTGTTTTGAACTCTATTAGCAATTTGAAATTAGATTCTAGCAGCTGGATCATCATTTCATCTTTTTTCATTTTTCCTTGTGAAGAAAAGAAATGTATCGAGTTCCACTTTCACGGTTTTAAGCTCAGTCCGTAGGTACACTCGAGTTATATTTACTTTTGGTTAGTCTCATAATTACCCTACAATTCATAAATTAATTTAATAATGTATTGTATGTTATATATTTTAATTTAATAATGTCTTATTACACAGCAACTTATACCATATGCTCACTTTTTTCTTTCTTTTTCTTATATGCTTCATGTGGGCAGCATGTGCAACAGATTGATGAGTGAGGTGCGGGGGGTGTTTCTTCTTCATTACATTCCCATCCAATTAATGCTTTGGTTTTCCTTTTAATCAGTTTGACTAACTCCAACACAAGGCATTAATTTTGCTTCTTCACCACTTACATAAGAGGTGATGTTATGATGATGCAGGATTGCAATCAGAATATTCTTTTCCCATGGCCAAGAGAGAGAGAGAGAGACTGAAATCGAATGATGAAGATTTATGCAGTACACGCGCATCTTATTCAATATGTGAATACGATTGATTTGACTAAAAATTCTATCTAAAGTTTAGAATTAGTCTGCAATTACCTATCATTTACATGTAGATTTTCTAAGCAGAGTGTCACGGGCTGGTTTTGTTTCACTAATGAAAACTGGCACCCGTGCCAACCGTAAGAAAAGACATCCATTCGACTAGATGAGATTCTATGATTTTTCAACTCTTAATTAGTTGACATGCTGTTTATTTTATCATTGGACTTGTGAGATGGATATAATGTAAAGTTCTATTACGTTCTTCTTTAAAAGAAAAGGAGACGACTACAGGGCACCCGTCATTTGTCATCTAGGTTTGAATAGAGGGCTATTGTATATAAATTTATAACAACAGCTTGAGAGCTACATAGATGCTTGTTTTAATAGAATACTCTTAGATAAATGCAATTATGGAAATCATAAAACTTTTACCATACAAAGATACTCCATTTTTTTTTTTACTGGTTTGTAAAGATTTTGAGTTACTCTTTAGTAAATTATTAATTAGAAGATCTGTACTTTCAATGGTATGCCCATAAATATTTTATCCACTTAATGCTGATTCCATTGCCACACATTGAAGCGCGGGCATGACTCATGAGGCCTGAGGGGGATCTCAACTATCCCCGGCCCCTTTTTATTTTCTTATTAGTATTAGTATTAGTATTTTATTTTATTTTATTTTTTCCCCTCAAGGTTCAAATATCCTATGATCAGTTAATAAATGAATATAGAATGTAGACAGCTGAAAAATCTTAATTAATTTCCACGCAAAAACAAAACCTAAAGATTTGCATATCCAACCATCATTTGGCATAAAGCTAAGGGACGATTTATTTATATATATCTATCTATCCACTTTACATACACCCAATTAACATCCTGCACAGCACAACTTGTATGGGCATCTGCTCCAAGACTATATATTTTTTGTATAGGTTCTAAGCTAACCCTCTAAAATGAAAATTATTATATCATATTTTTTTCAAATACAGAATGTCTTCTCTAACGAGTCCATAATCGTTGTTTGCTGTTCAAGTCATCGTCAAAAACCTCTTAACTCGAAGTCAGGAGTGACCGTCGGCAAGTCGACGGTGAAACCCACCATGAGAAGCTCTGTGACCTATAAAATGTAGACGTGATGTTTGGTTTATTTAACTAATAAGATAGATATCAAATTGTCTGGATGTTGTTTGTGGAACCCACTATTTATATTTGTGGGCTACACATTTTCTTTGGAACTACTTATAATTAGCTGGATTAGGAAATAGGAATTGGTGTGGTGAGACGTGGATGCAAATTCAGGATTACTAGGCTCCAAGTGGACTGCCACAAAACATCTCTAGAAAAAGTTGGGCACCTTGTATGAATAAAAAATACAAATGCACGATAGAAGGGTAATGGTAAAATTTCATATTAATTCACTAATTAGTTCACTGGTTGCATATTAATAAGAAGGGTAAACCGTCAACTAAGACATTTAAATAATATGAGCTTTATATATTTTAGAGTTTAAATTATAACTATTCATAAACTAACGAGGAAGTGTTGCATTACTCCACGAGAGAAATATCTAGCAAATAACAAATGTGTATCAACAAATAACTTTCAAAAAAAATAAAAAAGATAAACTTTATTTGAATTAGAGTAATCTTATCATGGGAAAAAACGTGGTATTTTAAATAAGGTACTCTTGATCAATCAACAATCCACATGTAAGATCTAGAAGAAGTTAGGACTTTTAAACCCACATGTAGATTCTTAATTGATCTCCAAATTTAAAGTATGGAACTCTGGGAAGTACCAAATTTTTTTTCTATGTCTTGAATGCAAGTTTACAAGGTTACCTAACCGACCGTATTCATGTACCTCTTTAGAGGGAAATGGATGGTGATGGCAAATGATGGGAGCATGATGACCATTAAAAATGATACAATTGAGGAACAAAATGGAGTGTTATGCTTGAATTCCTTTGTGCCACTAAAATTCACACTGCTAACAAGTTGCAATATGGAAGGAATAAATGGGTGGATTCCTATTTTCAAGATACAGAATCAAAATCCAACTGGAATTTCATGTAATTGAATTTAACGAAGATAAGTAAATGAAGTCAACCGACAAATGACTGAATTTATAAATCATTTTTAACCTGTTATAATAGTTGATTTTTAAGATAACTTATACGTCTTCTTCTTCTTCGAAGGTGATAATTATATTTCTAAACAGTACTAGTAGTCCAGCTATGGAGACCAACCCCCAACTGCAACCCCCAATCGCATGCAGTCACGTGGCAGTTGCCTCTCCGTAAGGAGAGATGTGTGAGCTCTTCATAGAAAATCACGTACTACGTATATTAAGTTATTAACAATTTGATCTAAACAACCATATAATGCACATCTATATAAATTAACATCCATTCTCTTTGCAGTAAACAATTATATAATCAACATCTCGTTACATGAGATCTAAATGAAATTTTCAATCAAATATATAAAAATGTTTAAGATCTAAATGGCAGTAGACAACATACAAAATAGTTATGATTTAGAGCATCTACATTGGTAGTGTTAAACTAGGGTGTTAGTAAAGTTATTAGTTTTTTTCTTTTTTTTTTTTTTTTGAGGGAAATAAATTTATTCACTCACTAAATAAAAAAGAAGAACATTTGAAATGAGCAATGGATAAGATCATTTAACAACAGAGTAAAAGGATCTAGTGGCCTTAGCTAGAGAGTGTGCAACTTGATTCACTGACCTTCTAACCCAGTTGATGTAATTATATTGGTGGTGTTAAAGATCTAGTGTAAAGTTATTAACTAACAACTCAAAAATATAATTTTATTGATGGTCTTAATGAAGTTGTTAAAAGAATCTTTTTAATAACTTGTTAATTTTATTGTTAAATTTTTTAATAACTTGTTAACTTTATTGTTAAAGTTAACAATAATTTTAACAATTCATGTGGCTAATTATATTTATTTTCTTTAATTTTTTATTACCTATAGGTTAAATTAATTTAGTAATGGCCCACTTTTAACTTAAAGGTGAATTGTAAAAGTTAGTTTAACACCACCAATATGTTAGATATCAATAGTTAAATTTAACATTATTACATGACACTTAATAATTACTAAAACACTACTTTATCACTTATGCGGATGCTATTAGCGCCATTAATTAGTTGTTTGGCACGCATATTGTGCTAATCATTGATGTAAAAAAATTCTAATGCTCTAAGAGTATTGTAAACTTGATATTTCTTGTTAATGGAGAATCCGCATATATGTTCAATGACTCTAATTTAACAATAAATTGAACCTCTTAAATCTATATATCAGTTCTTGATTTCGCCACAAAAATACTACTAATATAAATAAATACTCCTAAAGTTGTCATTATATACCAATAATTGGTTGTAGAAAATCTTTCAAAACGCGAATTAGTAATATATTAATAATATATAAATCAAATTTCAACATAATTCATCGTAAGTGTGTGCTTTTACCTTAACTAGCGTTTTGTACGGCCTTTCCGTCCTATCCATATAGACGAGGCCCCAAATCCAATGCTAGACCACAAATAAGCCCGACCCATTTAACACGTATAGGGCAGAAGGATTTTCACCATCTGTACAAACCAGAAGCTGTAACAAACCCTAGAGAGTAGAGAGAGAGATAGTAGGGGGAATGGAATGTTGCGGGTCCACATGACCAGCGACAAGCCCGTCTTAGCAAGGCCTCACAACTCGTATCGTATGATCTCTCTCTCTCTCTCTCTACACCTCTGAATTGCCCATGTGTGTGTAATGTAATATATATAACGTGTGCTAACTGTAATGTTAAAAGAGTCCCTCCAAAAACTCTTGGTACAGCTCAAGAGCCACTGCTAACCAACTCTCCTCCCCGCAGCAAATTGGACCCCTTTTCCTCCTACCTCAGAATCCAAACCCAGATTCCAGCTACCCACTTTCCAGATTACACAAAAAAATTTCTTCAATAAAAACACTCGCAGGAGATAAACCAGGGCATTTTTATTTTCTTGAAAATTTTTTATTTTCCTGAAAATGGATTACTGGTCATCGTCTGTTAGCGTTGATGACGAATTTGAGAAGCTCGTCCTTAGAATGAATCCACCCAGGTTCTTTTTTTTTTCTTGTTTATGCTATATGTATCAATAATTCTCTCTCTCTCTCTCTCTCTTTTTTTTTTTTATTTCTGTAACCTGTCAATTCTGTTT